>PNEQ01089528.1:0-12345 GCA_003012365.1 Medauroidea extradentata | reverse complement strand
GACTACAAATCACTTTAAAACCACAAACACTGAAAACAAAGTGCCTAAGCTACATCTGCACAGGCACTGGTCTACTTCCAGACTGACACAGACACTAGCTTGCTATCAGCAGTTCCTGTTGTAACCTGCTCAGACCAGCGTACAGACATGCTCATAATGTGAGTAAACGAAGCTGTCTTGGAACATCTTTAAGTTGTATAGCAATATATGTTTTGACTATTAGAGGCACTTTTACGCCTGATATATGAGAAATAAATGACTAGTTGTACTATAATAATTATTCCAAATTTTAATAATAACAGTTAATTATACTTGGATACAATCACAATTTTTTTGAATTTTTAGTCTTCTACAGATATTAAAGCAATAAAAAACACACAGAGATTTTAGTGGTGTGGTAAGGGTTATTATGGCAATGTTTTGCCAAATTTTCAGAATTTTTGCACTTGCCCTTTTTTTTACAGCTCCTCGAAAAATTGATTTTTCCCCAAAACACTGACTTTACTAATTTTTTTCACCCAGAAGGGATGGAGTAACTTCTTTTGACAATATGTCATTACGAAGTACTCCATGTAGACTTACTTGCCTCAAGATTTCATTGTGTTTTTTGATTTTGGAAAGAAAGTAGGAGCAGTTGAAAATTGAAAAAAAAGTCAGTTTCAAGGTCAGCTTTTATATCTATATATGAAGACATATCAACATCATTCTGTTTATTTTTACTAGCATTATTAATAGCCCTCAGTCTCCTCTTTGCAATGAGATAACACATGACTTTGTATCTTTTATGGATATGAAGATATTAAACAATACAAAAACCCTTGAAAATGTAAATTTTGGTACACGGTACCGGCCATTTTGTTCTGTAAAATCAAAATGAGGGCTGATAAAAATCAATAACTTTGAGTTTGAACTGTTGAAATATGTACATTATGTGTGACAAAATTTCAAATTTTTTCAAAATGGGTCAGCAACCACCCTTGGGTGATTTTCCATGGAATGACCCATACGACTCATTAAGCAAAAAAACATAATAGATACAACAAAAATTTCTTAAGAGGAAGATTTAGTCACAATGTATGTCTAAAATAAGAAAAAAAAATATCTGGGAAAAATATAAATATAAAAAAAGACGTTGAGAACTGAGGTGAACCGCCCCCTAAAGGGTGTTCACGTGCGATAAAATCATAATTTTATATCTTTATGAAATATTGTTAACGATACTTGTTAGTACAGTTTTCTTTTACAAATTAATTTTAGCTCTCATAGATTTTTCGTATTGGTGCGACAAAGTCAAAATTTGCTTGTTCTGCTACTGCTGCCTTGCAAATAGTGAAAACCAACTGACCTACTTTAATAAAATAATTCACTGTGATATTACATCCTATGAGCTATGTAATGAAGTATTTATAAAAACCATAAGATAATCATTTAAATTTTAAAAAAAATCGCAAAAGTACAGGAATAAAGTAGAAAATTCAGCAATTTTTAAATACAAAAAAAATAGTTGACGGGATTTATTAAAAATGTTTTATTATTTAGCCCGTGGCATGTTATTTCACTTTGAATTATTTCACTTAACGTGAGTCAATTGGTTTTCACTATTTGCATGGCAGTGGAACATGACAAATTTGACTTTGACGCACCGTTATGAGAAAACTATGAAAGCTAAAATTGTTTCGTAAGAGGAAACTGTACTCACAAGTATCGTCTACAAAACTAACACTGTTTCAGAGAGATATAAAATTATGATTTAATCGCACTTGAACACCCTTAACGTGTTACCGTTACGCTATCTCGCTCAGTTTTATGATCTTGGAGCACCTGAATATCATCAGACAAAACATTAAGAACTATGCTGTATCGTCAAGTGACCTTAGTGATGTTTTTGTGTAAAAATATCACTGCAGTACGTGGATCGCATTGGAATATAGTGCGAAAATTTAATGAAATTAAAAAATTGGAAGAAGATAACCATGCTTAGATAAGACGACCTTTCAGAACACTTAGTGGCTCCATTGGCTGGGAGAGAATTCATTTTATCATTTGGAACTGCACGCTCACGGAACCGAGTTTTGTTGGTCCATTTGACTGTTCATGTTCCAGCCACTTAAAAGATGCTATTTCTAGCCTGTCGTTCTAGTCGTGTTTATAGGCGACGCCACTTGCTCGCGCGGGCTGCGATCCACCCGTCGATTCAACCATTGAATGGCTTGGTAAAGTAAAGAACTTGGACGATTATTCAAGGGTTCTGTCTACCTGCTCTTGAAAGGCTTTGCAGGTAGTTGTGAGCAGACGTTTTATATTCTTTGACGAAACTATTTAGGTGTATTACATTTGCAGGCCTATATCTACAAAAAAAAAACCTGAAACAATGATTCTGTTGTCGAAAAATTTGTCGCTCCTGTTGCAAAAAAGTGTTTTGGGCCTCTCAAAATGAAACGACCTTTTGAGGCTGACCGTATAGTTTTAAAACATCAACAATGTTTAAGAACACAAAGATAGAAACACGTGTTGGACACTAAACCACACGTCCCACACAAACAGTGATATGGTAACCGCTGAAAGTTCCATGGGAAAACGATTAACAGTAAAGCACTGCACATCAATTGAGTGGCTTGCGCATAGAGGCGGTACTGCCGTACTTAACGCCGGTAAGCAGCACCCTAAGTACTCCGTAGAATTTGTGCCTCTGGCAACTTAACTTCCAAACTAATCTCAATTATCCAGTAGCTTCTCCTACGTTAGGAACATATAACAACGAATTTCAGAAAGGACGTTTATGTTTATATTTTTCTCTTAATAGCTTCAAATTCCTTTTTTCTCCCCAGTGTTTGTTGTGCTTCTCTGGATATTGAAAGTGTTTCAGGGTAATTTCAAACGATGTAAGGGAAGCACGTGAATACTTCGGTAAAGTGCGTTTGCGGTGTTGTAACCTAGTAGGCTTACACATCCAAGTATGCCTACGGGGAATATTTAAGGAACATTTTGCCTTCACGTAAAATATTATGTTTGTAAAGCGTTGTGGTAGTCAATTATGTTTAGAACGCTAACGGAAAAAAACTGGGTTTTATATTAGTTTTTGATAAAAAAAATTCAGAAGTTCATTTTAGCCCGTACTGAATGTCAAAGAAAAAATAAGCAACGATTTTCGTATCAGATACTCAATTATAGAACACTGGCATTACGAAACTTAAGTTTATTTGACGTTAGTGCTACAATTTCACCGTGATCTTGCCCCTTGCTTACGATAACTGCGCTCGCCAAAAGCTCGGATTTTTCGTTGTTCGTACGAAATATCTCCAAACTGTGATACATCGTAAATTTGCATTTTTAGTAGGAAAATTGTAAGACGACATTTATATCAGACTGAATTGCATCGTCTTATACTGCTATTGCGGGTGCCGTGGTTGGCGCAGAGGGTAGAGCACTCGACTCACACCAAGGCGATTCGGGTTCGATTCCTGGCGCGGTCGGTCCACTATTTTTTTGTATTTTGAGAAGCGTGGTTAACGTGGTGTTGGTCAGCGGGTGTTGTCGGGTCACGCCTCCCCCCCCCCCCCCCCGCCGTAAGCTTTCCGTCGCTTCTCCACTTTAGGGCTTCATTTCATGAACCTTATTGCATTAAGTTATTATACTGTTACGAACTAGATGTCAGGTGTCGTGAACGCTGCAGAAATTTAGTACACCTCTCTTCTTGCCTCCCCCCCCCTCTTTCCCACAAATTACTGCTTGGGCGACTGACCTAGCTTGTAGATTTCCAGATAGGGACTTTGTAATTGATGTCAGTAGTGGACTGTGTGTAATCGTAACTGCACTTGGGCGACACTGCTGCACCTTAAAAAATGTGTGATCAAAATCGGACGTAGTTATGCAAAAATGAACCAACCCACAGTTAACTGGAACGGAGATAGTCAATGTGAAAGTTTACTGTGTATCCAAAGCTTGTACAAACCGTTCATTTGGCTATTTTTATCTTAAAAATCGTCTTCTCCACGTTGGAAGATTTTTTTCAATGCAGCTAAATACTATGGTTTTAGCTAATTATGTAATTATAGTAAATTCTGGTTGACTTTTTAGTCGAAACCGTATAATTTCTTGCTTTGAAAAGAATTAGCTATGACAGCAAAAAAAATTTAAACAAAACTGTCAAACAGATTTTTGATATCTGCTCTCGTTTAAGCTTAAAAAAATAATTATCGCTAATACAGTAGACGCTATAAATCGTGGTCTTAATGCTTGTTCATCCTAGGACGTACTTTGGATCTTCGCCTTCAACTTGGGTGCCTGTTGATAA
Source organism: Medauroidea extradentata (assembly GCA_003012365.1). Taxonomy (NCBI): domain Eukaryota; kingdom Metazoa; phylum Arthropoda; class Insecta; order Phasmatodea; family Phasmatidae; genus Medauroidea; species Medauroidea extradentata. The sequence goes on along the minus strand of PNEQ01089528.1, from coordinate 8,051 downwards.
TAGTTGAGCGGGTCACTTTGTTCAGCTGCGCGAGGTGAGAGAGTCCAGTTTCGACGAATCCCGCGGTTTCGCAAGACAAGATACGTGTGAGCGGAGCGGCGAGCACGAGGGCCAGTCATTGGCAGCGAGTGCCTGAGACGACTGTGACGTCTGGAACAAGCTGCAGGAGGCCTGCTAGAGTGCAGTGATGGGACTGTGGCAAGGGGAGACTAGTTGGACTAGTCAAAAGAGACGAATTTAAATATTAAGACTGTAGCAGTGGCGGATATTTTTTTTGCTGTGGCATTTGGTTGTTTAAATAGATACCTGTTTATAACAGGAGGCAGTTTAAATGTTTAGCGTGTAGTGAGTGGCCTAATATGGTAATGAATAAAACGGGATTAGCTATATAATGTTTTATGTTAATTAAAATAAATACGTCAATTCTTTTTAGAGCCACTCTATTGTAGCAATGCTAATAGTAAAATATGTGTGTGTGTGAATGTAACGAAACTAGTTTTTGTAGAGCTGTTTGACGTAAACGTATATCACAAATGATTGAAACTATACCTATTGACGTACAATAAATCTGTATATTCTAATCACATATATTTAATCAATGATTTGGCTACTTGTTGACACTTATGGAATGTACTTGGATTCTTGTATTCTCCCGCTGAATCAGAACCTCTTCAGCAGGGTGTCTTGATTGCTTTTTTTTTTTTTTTAGGCATAATATGTTATATAGATATAAGTACGTCCGTATGTGTTTGAAGTGCATGCATTAGGTTTACATTATTTTGGTTCATCCATATTTTTCTCGTGTTGTGTTCACGATTGTACTATATGCTAATGCTTACAGAGTCTTCCACTTAAATGTCCTTTTGAAAGCTGCTATACAGCTTGGACCAGAATTCATGTGCCAAACTCCGGGACGGGAATGTTTATGTAAAATGAAGGGGAGTTACCTTGACCAACACTATTGTGTGATTAATATTAAGGGAGCTACAGGACTTTGAAAACAAACATTTTAGAAATACATTCTTTGAAAAATACTAGAAAGTATAAAAGATGAAGCCACCAAAATTGATGTAGAGCTCTAAAAATCGGAGCAAATGAATCTGTGAAAATATGGTTTACACAGTGTTTCCCTTGACTGCTTGTGTAAGGGTTACTCAACCTATTTGAGTAAGTAACTTTTAATTACCAAGTGGTATTAAAATATTATATAAATATTTTTGATTATTATCGCTCAAAATTAAGGAGAAAGTACTTCTCCGGCAAACAGTTTTCAAGAAAACACGAATCAAAATACGAAGGAGCACTGTAACCCCTCAGAGGTAGGCAACACAACGTCTTTCTGAGACATGCTAATTGCAGCATTGAATAGGTCGAGTACAGTCTCGAGATTTGGGTGACGTAATGACAACTGACATGTGTTGATTGAACGATGCTGTAGGGTGCCCAGTGATTTCGTTTTATTTTTACGCGAAACTGCTAAAGATATTCTCAACCCGTCTATCTACAAAAATAACACACACTTGAAATAATAACCCTTAAATATGCAGCATTTCTTATTAGAATCATGATTTCGGGGCACTACAAAGAAGCTAAAAACCGCATTCTTTTGTTCTAACGTCAGCAAAAAAGTACCACGCGGTTTCTAAAGAACAAAGACACGCAAATAGCATACGAAAGCCGAAATGATGAAGTATTTGATACTACCTGCAAATAAAAGTGTATAATTACTACTCAAAGTGGTACAGAAAAATTAATACTAGAAAAAATACTACGCGCCAATTAGTACGTCACGTGTAGCAAAGTCGGCCTGATTACCCACAGTTTTCGCGCCTTACACGTGGGAAATTACATTCGCTACATAAGCCTCTTAACAGTAAATTCTTAGAGCTGATGAAGTTGAAATGAGGTAGAAATGATGCAGTGGTGGAATGTAAACACGCTTGCTAGCGGTAACTGCCGACACCTACCATTGTCTTAATGGTTAGGTAATAGAGAACACGTGTACAGAATAAGGAGCACAGCACAAATAGGAACAATGCATCTGCACGTACTACACACGTATTTATGAACAGCAATACGTATTTACCATAAGTGTTCGAATTGCCGCCCCCTGCTTCAACACACAGCTGCCAACAGCGGATCAGGTTGGCCTGGGCTCGTGCATAAATGTTTGGTATGGCACGTACACAATAAAATGCGGCTATCACACGTGCCACGAAATCATCTTGGTTAGTCACATGCGTCACGTAAATCAGGGAGTTGACATGACCCCGTAAAATTCCAATGGAGTCAGGTTTGGAGATCGAGCCGGCCAATGGCTGGGCCTCCACTGCATATCCAGCGACCTGCAAACGTGGTGTTAAGATGGCGGCATACGGCAGCAGAAAAATGTGGTGGTGCCCCATCGTGCTTAAACCACGTTGTGCAGCGAATTGCCAGTGATATATCCTCCAGCAATTCCAGCAATACATCCTACAGACTCCGCTGAGGCGGTCAGGTAGCAAATATGGTCCCAAAAGATTATTGTTGACAATGCCAGCCCACATGTTGACACTGTGGTGCACTTGGTTGCCCATAGGACGCATGTGGTGGGGACTGTGGTGCACCCAGACGTAGCTCTTCCTCTCGCTGCTGTACTCAATTTCACCATTCAATGCCGCAATTAGCATTGCTCAGAAAGTCGTATTGCCTACCTCTGCGGATTCGAATTTTGATTCGCATTTTCTCGAAAACGGTTTACCGGTGTGAATTAACACACGAGGTACTTTCCCCTTAATTTTGAGCTATAAGCAATTATATGTATCTGAAAGTTTACTACCGCTTAGTATTTAAAAGTCACTTAACACGCATACATAACAATAAACAGTGAAGGGGAACGTTGCGTTAACCTCATCTTCACACATTATTTTGCTCAGATTCTCATAGCTCTATGCCAATTCCATCCCTTATACTTTTTAGTATTTTTCAAAAATAGTATTTCAAAATGTTGTTTTCAACGTCGTGTAGCTTCCTTAATATTCACCACACAATAGTGTTGGTCAGTGTAACCCCACTTTATTTTACATAAACAATCCCGTCCCGGAGTTTGGCACATGAATTCTGGTCCACGCTCTTATAACTTGAGATTGAGTGATCAGTCAGTACACACACAATTTTTTTACACAAGGTATGCGTCGTAAATGTATTGATTGCAGATTTGTAAGCAGTATTTGGGGCTATTGAGGATGATTTGTGTTATTTATAACAATGTATAATGGGTAGACAATAATAAATGATATAAGGTATAGATGGCAGCATTGCTGAGTGTTCACAACGCTTTGGTTTCAGTGGCATGGTGCAGAGTCAAGCAATATTCCTTCAATAGCTTCTTTCATCCACCGCGTCATGTATTTGGAAATACATGGCTTTCTGTTAGCTATTTCGTCCAAGTATATTTGCTGCCTCAAAACTATTATTTGTTTAAATTTGATTAGTACAGGAAATATAACGAAAAATATAATCGACCGTAACCTGTACTAGCAAGCATTACAAGACTTTGCATGCTTACCATTAGTATACTGAGTGACCATTCGCATGCCACAAGTTCGCTTCAAGTCGTGAACAGGTGTTCACCTTCGTGTACACGATATATGTCAATATGTACTAGGCATAAAATATGTGTAGTTGTACAAATTGTACTAGTGGCGGGAATGTGCACTACTAAGCACTTCAGACAGAGCAAATTTGCAAAGTGATTTGCATTTGGGAGCATTCGAGTTGGATTCTCTGCCCGCCCCTTCGGGTTTCTATTTCCCATACTTTACCAAAATCACCCCGGGGAAATGCCGGGATGGTTGCTAACTAAAGGACTCCATGGTTGATTTCTCTATCGTCTTCTTTCCGAACCTATACAGCCAAGCCGAAGGTTTGGCGAGTGTACAAAAATAGATTGCGCTATGACATGTACATTAATCCGACGCTATTCGTACTTGAATGCACGTTGTGATTTGTTTGAAAAATTGTTACCCGGTAAACCAGTTCACGGGTGAAGTAAGTACGTTATGGGACACTGAAGTGCGTTGCTGTATCAGAATTGAGTCTGGTTGTCTTATCAAGCCGATTGATAGCCCTTGAGGGCCGAGTTTTGGTAAGACTTTAGCATGTCACGTGTATTCTGTTTTTACGCGAAAACGCCTAACTTATTAAAATTACTTGTATCTAAAAATAACAAATGCTGAATCTACGCTAATATAATGTTAAAAATTCAGAACGTTTATTAGAGAAAGATTTTCGGGTCTCTCAAATGACTACAAACGGCATTTTTAAGGCTGCTGTAACTCTAAAAATACCGCATGAATTAATGAAGTGCAAAACGAGAGGCGTGCGTTTGGCCTTTGCTTAATATTATCAAAAAATAAAATTTCATGGTGATCGCTTATGGCGCGCTGTGAACAGAGGTGATGTGCTTCTCGTCGAGCGTGTTACTCTGACTATTATCGCTCTGCTGTTCTGTTGTACATTTGATTTGGCAATAGCGTTTAGGATATGTTTTTTCCCTAGTATATTTATAATGGATGCAGTAAAGTGTGCAAAGTGTGCAATTTTAATTTTTATTTTATTGTGTGTATTTGAATAATGCCGTGAACGGAACCAAGAAGAACACTAGGAGTAAGAAAGCCCTGAAAACCGAAATCAGGTAGGCCGTGCCGAGAATGGAACGCGAATCCTCACGAATGCACCACCTCGCCGGGTGATCGTGACGCGACGTAAGCAGTGGCCTCACAGGTGTTGCTAGACATACTAGAGCGGGGGACGACCGGGTAATAGCTGGCGACCTGCGGTATGGGGCAGATCAGTGCCCTCTCGGAGAGGAATGTGAGCGCGACGTCTGGCGGGGAAGGGGCAGCGCTCTTGCGCGTTTAGGCCAATCGATACCCCAGCCGTGTCGCCCGCGCTCCCGCTCAGGTGCCGTTTCTTCTGTCGGGAAATGGCCGTCGAGCGTGAATCTCCGGCTGCACTGACAGCAATTAACTTGGTCCCCATCCCCTTTCAACACAATTTCACCCGGGACCGAAGCTTTGGCCGGAGAGCGGGAAGACACTGCCTACTCTTCTCAGGCTTGGAACTTTTTGTATGATGGTCGCCGTTGAGTCACCTCGTTCGCAAGGGGAGGCTTGATGGTGACGGTTATTCACGTCAATCATCGCCACGGTACAGTTTGTGCTCCGAGATGGGAAGTATGTCCTGAGAACAACCAAAATGAGGCCTTGTGCTGTCGGCGCCGTAGTGTACTGATCGTTCTACTCCCGTATAGGTGATTCGGAATAAAGTGAGCACTCCAAAAAGCCCTGATTAATTTCTATATTCTCCCAGTTTATATATTTCCGCCGAATGTGAACATAAATATTGCCACATGCTTTTATTCACATTGGGTCGTGCAGTGTTGACATGTACAGTATACTGTCCGATAAATTTAATCTTCAATATCCACTCATTAAATGCCCGTGGGCTGAATATAATAAAAAGTAATCTTTGTTATAAATACCTGCGAGTTAAGTTCATATAATACTGGTTTCTGTCCATCGACTAATTGATACAACATGCACTATTGTCGTTACGAATCTCGTAAATGCGGGCGTAGTTTATTTTTGAATGTGTAACTCAAAACCGCCACTAAAACACACATGACATTCACAATTCAAGAATTCAAGTTTCGTTCAGTTCTACTGCCACGAACAACGACGACGCATTTAACAGAAACAATAAATAACGCATTTTCTCAATGTGTGAAATAAAACGTATGTTGTTTCTCGGCTGGCAAACGTAAAACATAATTTACAGAATGCCAACGGCTTCACATCATTTAGCAATGATATTCATAGTCATTTCCAATACTTTGAATGTGTTTATACGCACAATGGCAAATGATGCAACTTGGCGAAGCGGCGAAAACCTAACTGATGCTACCTGTCGGTGGAATTTTGAACTGTCTGAAGCGCGGAGAAAGTGGTAACGTGCAACATGATCTGAGGCGGCGCACAGTGTGTAATTTCGAGTAGGCCTATCTAGGTGGCCAAAATTTATATCTTGGAAACCACTCGGTCGATTTCAATCTTTTTTGGCATGTAGTTTCTGTACATATAGTTGATAAAATTACGTAGTTTTGACATCAAAATAATCCATTATTTTTGAAAATTCTGAGCATGAATACCTTTGTCCAAAAATTGTTACGACTGACGCTGCTTGATCTATTCATCCAGGTAACGCCCAAAACTTAAAATGGATACAGAAACATGTACATTTTGTCATGTTTCCCCCCTTAATGTTTGCTGGTGCCCACTAAGCAGAAACTTTCTTGAAATTAACCTCTAAGGGTATTAAAAAACTAATTAACTGCTCGTATAAAAATTAATGTATGTAAGTTTGTTTTTCTGTGTCACTATGCCATTCATCCGGTCGCGATGAAACTTTGGTGAGTTGTGCGTGCGTTCGCGAAAGTTTCTGTCAATTTTTTTTGGGGGGGGGGGGGCAAAAATCTGATGGTGAGCGAGAACGGGGTACCGAAAATTTGGCGGGGAAAATATCTTTAATGGGGAATTGTGCGTGCAGCCTCGAAGTGTTCTGCAAAAAATTTGGGTTGGGTGAATTGGGGTGAGGGTGTTTGCAAAACGGTATAGAGGGTTAGAACGTGGATCACAAAAAATTAAGTGCAAGCGGCCGCGAAAGTTTCTGCAAAAATATTTTTGTTCTTTGGAAGGGAAAGCTGTGCTGCAAAACGAGGTAAAGAGTCATACTGGTATCAAAAATGTTAGTGAAGAAACAAAAAGAAGCGTTGCAATAAATTCCTTGCATGGATATTACCCACGGTCGTAGAAGTACAGGTCTGGATACTCGCCTATCTACCAATGTGTTTTGCTTGACCCCCTTGTTGTTTGGTTGTAGTTCGTTAAGTTACCGAGAATATTGTGTTTTATTGGCGCTTCAGTTAGGGAGGTCAGACACAAACTCCGCCCACTTTTTTCCATTGTTAAATTTATAAAGTAAGTAAAGATTGCTGGAGCTTTTTCTTAAATTTGTGAGCGAAGAAAGTATTTCGTAAATTGAAAAAAAAAATACGTTTTGATAAATTGAAAGGAAGTGGGCGGAGTTTGAGTCCGACCGCCCTAACTGAAGCGCCAATAAAACACAATATTCTCGGTAACTTAGTGAACTACAGCCAAACAACAAGGGGTCAATTTTCCAGGCGAGTGTCCAGACCTGTTCTTCTACGGCCGTCCTATTACCTCATAAATCCTATGCTATAACAAGAGTATATGTAAATGTATAAAATTAACGGACTATAAATTATAACTAAATATTATTCCCCGCCAGAATTAACAGCGAGCAATAATTATATGATTTTATTGTGCAAACATGAAGTTTGAAAATTGCGTTCTAGCGTAGCTACAGCACAAATTAAATTTATGTCAGTACTGCAGTATGATATTCAGCAAAATTAATGATGTTGGAAAGTAAATTAATTGTAATTTTCTTCAAATTCAGTCACTGGATGAATTGTATCCCGCAAATTAAAAAATTTAAAAGCGCGGTCTACATCATTTTTCAATGTCATATTTTTGTATTTGTACCGGGCGTTTTTTTTTTTTTTTTTTACTACTTTAGACATAATTGTGACAAAATTTTGCTCATTTGGAATAATTTTATCTCTCATATTTTTTGTTTAACGACTCGTGAACGTCAAAATTTGCATTTTATGATTTTGTGCGCATGCCACTAAAACCAACTGTCATTCCAAACTGAAACAATTTACAGTGAATAACGATTTAGTAGGCTACAACATTGTCTATATAAAAAAAATGTGTTTTTAAAATATTGTTACAAGTTTGAGAGCACAAACTTTATATGTGGGCAATTCCCATGAATTCTTTGGGATAGAGGTCTTATAATTACAAATAAAAGAATTAAATTAAGTACTGGATTTAATAGCTCACAAAACTACGAAATACACAAAACAGTAATCAACTAGAACTCTCACAACACAATTAGTTATGCACACAATTACTCCTGTGTCA
>PNEQ01089526.1:0-12344 GCA_003012365.1 Medauroidea extradentata | reverse complement strand
TACACTAATTGCCTTTAAAATGGCGTTTACAAAATTGATTTACGATGATTAGTTTCGAAGCTACAACTATATTAACAAAGTAATGCGAGTTGCTGCACAGCAGGAGCCGCCATCTTGAATTCTGAGAGTTGCCCAAAGGTACTCGTGTGGTACCCGGCAGATTATGAATCTACAAACACTATCGAATAAATATCAGCAGTAAAAAAACTTAATAAGAAAAAACACGCTTCTGCCCACGGCTGCCGGACTATAACCTACACTCCTGTGTCCTGTGGTTATTGCAGTACTTTGGTGAGTGTTTTAAGTGAATGTGTGATATAGGATCAATTCTTCTTTTAAATTCACGTCAGGACCAAAGAAATTGAAGCACTCCGAAAAGAATTACCCAAGTTGGACATCGCCAAGTACATGTACAAACTATCGCGTGATGTGCATGATTATATACTTATACAGAACGGATTGCGTTAGTTTTGCTTATGAAACGTAAGTCAAAATGGTGTTTGTCATAACGTGATATAGTGTCTATGATGCTACTCTGAAAAATGACTTTAAAATCACATCTTTTTAAAAATAAAATATATACATTACCTTTCGTTGTTTACACAGTATTCATAGTTTTATTTTATAATGTAGAGTGAGTTTTTTTACACTATATTCAAAGAAATATGATTTTAAAGTCAATTTTCAGGAATGCATTACTCACAATATACTATCCGTGCGAAAGTACCGGTAGATAGTTTTGCGCAGAATGAACGACTTGAAAAGAGGCGGAGCTTCAGTCAGGTGTGGGAAACAATTCCTATCTCCATGGATACCACAGCCGAACATAACCTTCATTAAGCTGTTTGGCGTCAAATGTCCCGGATGAGATGTACGTCAAGAAAATTGATTATTTGTTTGGAATTTGCCGTTTTTTCAGGTAAACATTAATCTTATGTATTTGCGTATCTTAACCATGATATTTAAACTAATATGTTTTACACTTGCGTGCAAATCTATGAATGCGCAACATTCTTGCTTTCTGCAATTACCAACTAACAAATCAGAATGTTTGTAAACAATCTTTGTTTCCCACAGTACTTTTCCCCTGCGGTGACGTCAGGGGGCGTGTACTTCAAGTTGTCCATTGGGGATGCCGGAACTCGCACATAGGCCACACTGCTGATCGTCGTGAAAACATCTGTCTCTGCTCACAGCCTGCATGGAACTACGAAGCTCGGCGTCGGACATTGTGGATTTAATGAACCTGTTTACAAACTGCGCGATTCAGTGTTGCTATGCAAATGTTGCCCACAAATGTTGCTTGTAAATGTTAGGAAAGCAACCGAACGAGCTGAACGATACAACTTTAGGGGAAATGTGCCATAAATGGACCGGCTAAACATTTTATGTTACAACGTAACAAACGATAAACCGCAATGGTTGAAAAAAATTATACACATATATATATATCGGTGTATTCCACTGGCTGACATCGTTTAAAATTGTAAAGTAAATTTGTTTTTACAAAAAAAAAAAGAATATTTTAAATATATGTGCCAATGGTCCATCAATTGATGTAGGGTTCCATGAATGGACCAAGCTGGCCACTCAAAATATCTACCGTGATTACAAGAAATGTGTCAATACTTGGTTAGCTACACTATAGCAAAATGTTAATTCAAAAATATTTTTATAAACGTTTTAATTACTTTTATTATTCTAACATTTTTATAAATTCAGGGTGCTTTACTTCCTGCTAATACCGAAACATATAAAATTAAGCATGGTAGTGTAATTTTTTAAACTTTTTAATAGCCTTAAAATACATAAAACGTTAAGAGGTGCATTGCTACTTGGTGATGCCATGGATGGACCAGCATGCTGTGGATAGACCACCGGTCCATTCATGGCACTGAAAAATGGTCCAACCATAGCACTAATGCCATTTTACCTTGAACACGTGGCAGTACATCGCAAACATCAAATACAAACATTGTCATTACGGTAACTTGTTTCACAGGAAACAGCTTTAATGTGCCGTGCCAATTGTCACTTGAATGAAAGTGTAAAATTAACAATAAAACTATCCAAAACTTAGCAAATGGCGTCGGGAACACATCCTTCTTCGCACAAGTCCGAAAATTCTTCAGCAGGTAGACCCTCTGCCGCGTCTAGTTTACCGTGTCCAACGATAATGCGTTGTGTGCATAGATACTGAAATATTACAGTGATCCAACGGTGGCGCTGTTCCAATGATGGCACCTTTCCCTTATAAGCAAGAGATCAGTTTCGTGTGTTCGAAAACAAACTGGTGTAAGCTGGTGAACAAAAAAAAACACAACACCTGGCAAAAGAACTGAGATTTTTATATTACGATGGTTAATATGCAGTGTATTTGTAAGAAGAGATATACTATTTTCTCTGTTGTAATGCATTTACTCATTGCCATGCTTTCTTGTTATGACAATAAAATAGAAAATCGGAATGTGTTATGTGGGTAAAAACATTGCCTTTTAGTATCAACGGTTGACTTACTAAACGTATTTATTATCAATACATATATCGAGAAACTGGAGCAAGGCTCCGCAGTTGTAAACACTGGATTTGCCTTTGTAACCACGCGGATTCGATTCCCGGCCCAGGCATTCTAAATATTTCGGCTTGATTTTTGTTAATCAGTCAATTCAGGCAAATGCAGGAGTCATTCTTTCCCAAGGGTCAATAAAACTTCTTTCACAAACATCCTCAATTTGTATTGTATTTATGTCCCTGTCTCTGATGAACCTGACGTCAAGAACACACACACACACAAAAGGCCATGCCACGCGAATACTGGGCTGAATTGGAGACGAAAAATTACGTGGGTGGGCAAACTGTTGTATCACGATGATATTTTTATGAGCAAAATGTGGCAACACTGCATGGGGAGTCTCCTATTGCTATCTACGTACAGGTATTATTTTATGTATGTTACGTCAAGTAAACGTAGAATTATGTTTGGAGGACTGCTCGGGATTTTAGCCTGCACCCATAATATGCTGAGGGGACTAACTACAGTGCTATGTTGCCACAGTGTGCACATAAAAATGTCATCGTACAACATTTTCCATTAAAATTTTCGTCTCCAATTTAGCCCAGGATTTGCGTGATGTTCATATTATACGCTTTTTTTTTCTGGGCATCTTATATATATATATATATATATATATATATATATATACATCATTAGACAGTATGACGCCACCTCCCTCCTTCCCATTTAATCAGTGTGATAGCAAAGTTTCCATACATAATTGTTTTACTAACACCTCAAGTTAAAGTAGGACGGTCGGGATGTACTACCCCGGGAAAATTGTGCTGTTAAAGCACTTCTGAACCGAACAAAGAATATGGAGCAGACAAAAATTATAATACCTATAAAGTTATAATTTCTGTCGTTTAGTAGTTTTCACGAAGTTACCTCGGTCGAACCTGGAGCCTTGTACCATATTTCACTGAACAACCACATGTTTCGACGCTAGCTCACCAAACGTCCAATTGATCGATAAATGCATTAAAACTCACTCTGCTGTAAAGATAGTTACTCAAGCCCTCACCCACCAGTACTAGGGGACTGCATATAATACGACAAACTCTATTTTCATAGTTGTTACACCTCAAGAGATTTATTTAACAAGTAAGCTCCATGACTACCTACAAGGATTTCAAATCCAGGAGTTCGGGTTCGATTTCCTGCGAATTCATCACATTTTTCGTTTTTCTTTCTGTTCCAAACAGGCAAGTTACGGCTTTACAAAAGAATAGCTGCATGGTACAAAGTATCTTTATTATTACTATGTTTCCATATCGTTTTGAAAACGAATCGAGTATTTAATCCCGACTGAGTACGATACCCGTCTACATGCAAACTTTGGATTCGATTGAAACTGATTTCAGTTCGCTAGCCGAATTTGTCTGCGGTAATGTTGGTACAATTGAAATTTACGCTTGCTGACATGAAATAAATAAATCCACACAGACATCTGTTTATTTTTCTTTTGGCTGCACACGTAATTAAACTGCTAAAGAAAACGAAATGGATACAAGAATATTATTGTTACTCATGATCGTGTGCTAATTTTTATTCTGTGTATTTAATTTGCACCTGTCAACCGAAAATCTCAAGACCGACACAACTGCCGAATGTGTGTTTGTTTACTTCCGATTCGTTTTCACTACGATCCGCGTTTCCATTACTTTTAACGCCCGACTCAATCCGATACGATCCCAATTTTCGTTGTAACGATCTTGAGACTCAACGATTTGAACCCCGTCTCCATTAGCGTTTTCAAAACAGTAGGCCTTTTGGAATCGATTTCAAAACGACATGGAAACATAGTATACGTCTGCAAAAGTATAACCTAAAAGAAAATGCGAATATATAATTACTGCAAAAATTTAAAAATGATTTATTTATAAAGTTCACATAACTAATGTATTCGTATAAATTTATTTGTAAGAATGGAATCTTACTGAATACTTATGTAAAATAAAAGTTCAATTACAGATTTAGTACCTAGTAGTAGGCATTAATAATTTTCTATGTTAAAAAAAAAAAACATAAAATTTCAATCAAAATATCTCCTGAACTTAAAGCTATGTGGCAATAATGCGCGCCAGGGAAGCCTTATAATGCAATCGTAGTGTCAAAGGAACTATGGCTTGATGAAGAGTTATCGTAATCCATTTTATATAAAACTTCCATCGATGAGCGTGTAATTTTAAGACAACGCAGACTGTATAAAACATCAAAGAATATCTTTCAAGTGATTTCATGTTATATGCATGAAAGTGTAACGCGGATCTTTATACTGAACTAAATCACTTACCGTGACGAGTGGTCGAACTTTCCCAGCGCCACTCGCATGGGATGGGTCGGCAAAACGTAACGGTCTACTGCTGCATCGGACTATTAAGAAAATACTCTAGCAAATTTTCCACGGTAATGCCGACTATTAAACCACCTGCTGACCTTGATTTTGGCTACTGGACACGAATGTCTTGCATTTAAAAAATCATCACAGCATCTTATTTTTACCTATATTTAGAATATTAGAATTTAACCCTTTATACATCTACTTTTGTATGCAATGTCAAGTATATTATGCTTACACGTATCGTAAACTAATATACAGATATTTTTCCGGCCAATTCTCCTGTTATGTTGAACACATTTAATTTAGCCTTGACCCGCACTAGAACCTTATTTATAATGCAATCTACTTTAAACCCCAGTTTTAAAGGTTTGCAAATACTTATGTTCTTTAAGGCCTATTTTTAAACAACTCGTGTTCACATGGTCAGGTTTTCTAACGTCATTTTCAAAGTGTCTAGACTTTATTTCCATATAACGGACGTATTATCGACGTGCACACCCCGTCTTCGCACTTCGTCAAGTAGAGAGGAGCTACGTGTAAGAGCGACGTGGGCAGTGGCAGTACTTACAGGTCCGTCATAAAACCCTGTTGTCCAGGTGTGTCTATCCCCAAACCTCGCGTAGCAAATGCCGAACCAGCAGCTCGTCGGCGACCTCGGGCACACATCTTTGCGGGCAGCACTCTGACAACCTCCGGCACTAGGTGATCCGTCTGGATTAAGGCCCTAGTATTCTTCCTGAATAGTCCTCTAGTGGTCCCTCAGCGATGTTGCGACGTCGTCATTTGCCTCCGCAATTCCGTACCCTACGTTTCACAAACAAAGTATATTACTGATCCGGACTTCTTTAGACAGTCGAATGGTATATTTGCGTCATTTATTACTAGCATTGCCCGCTCGACCTATACATTACACTTTGCATAAAGCCGACTTGGTATTTAGCCTTAGATCTGTCATCGCCCCTCGAACTCGGAAACCCTCTTCGACACTCAGCCAGCACACATTCTCCTGACTGCCGGTCGAATCTCTACTACTGTCTCCCGTCTGTCCACTCTCTCCACATATGGTATCGCTCCGCCAAGAAAACTAGTCCACCTGTTCCTCGCCTTTCTAGACGGTGGTATGGTATCACTCCGCGTGACCACAACCAACTAGTTCACATACAATTCTGACCGCAAACATAAAACCATACTGTCCAAAAACCAAGCACTTAGGTTTCCTTTGCTGACATTTACCAAAATCTAATTTATATCACTTTAGTTACAAATTTGAACACAAAAAACTCAAGCGTAACTTCACAAACGTCACTCTCACCACTGCAAAAAAAATATTATATTCGGTCAATATATGAGTTTAAGTGCGAAAAATGCGCCTTGCGCGTAGTAAACTGGTTCTTGTTGTCCACCAAGAGTACGGTCATAGGCCCTAAAAACTGCTCAATTTTATACGGCCCTCCAAAGGCCGGACTTAATTTTGAGCTAAACCGATCCGCTTTGCTACTGTACAAGAACACTCCATATAAAGCCTAGTCATCAACTTTAAATTTGTGTTCTGCCCTACGGGCATTATATTTGTTTGCCGTTCTCTATCTGGCTCTACTCAGAGCCTCGAAAACCTTCCCCCATAGCTTTTCCAACAGCCTGGGGCTGGAAGTGTTCATGAAATATCTAGGTATTCCCCATACATTCAATAAAGGTTGGGGTAAAACTCGTCCCAAAAGCAACATACTCGGAACCGCCCCCGCAGTTGAGTGTTCGGTAGAGTTCAGGGCCACGTTTTTAAAAGGGATCAAACTATTCATATATTTTCTGATCCTTTGTATGGTAAATAGTGAGGGCATTATTTACTCTCTCTGCTAGATTTGAACAAGGAAAATAGGGACTTGTTGTGACATGCTTGATACCCCACTTAAGACACATCTCTTTTAAACCCTTACCCCTGAAGCATGCAGCGTTGTCCGACACTAGTACCTCCGGCCCTCTAAACATCTTCCGAACATTCTGATTTAAAGCCGTACAGATTGTGTGCGTCTTCATGTCCCTCATTGGTAATAACACTGTGAAGTTCGTGAAAACAATCAACAACTATCGACAGGCAGTTTTTCACTCTTTGCTTCTAGGAAACGGGCCAAAAACATCTATAAACACCCTCTGCCAGGGCCTAATATGCGTCTCTAATAAATATTTCCCTACCTTGGAATTTAGAGGTTGTTTGGTTTCCTGGCAATCTATACAACTCTTAACATAATCCTCTACCATGAAGTTGATTCCCGGTCAGAATAATTCCCTTTTTAATTTTAATTGGGTTTTTTGCACACCTAAATGCCCTCCTATTGCTGAGTCATGAAATTATTTCATGATCATATTCCATACATTTTCTGTCTCATTTACCTTTTCCCCTTTTTTTGTCAACAAAACACAAAATTCCTTTTACTATCTTGTATAACTTTAACAGACCATTCGCGACCTGCTTCTGTAATTCTTTCACGTCCACATATTTCTCCTGCTATCCAACAATACTCACGAATGACTCGGGCACCGTCTGCAGAACATTTACCCCTTCTATATTATCCTTACCTTGGCCATCCGAACCTTCACCAAGATTAGTAACCTGAAATCCTGCACCCTCAAACATCCTGATCCCTACATTACTCTGAGTCCTCGCCCACATACAAAACGTTATCGACTTTCACCGCCCACGAACGCAACACCTCTTCACTGATGGGTTTTTCCACATATGCGCATTGCGTACGCAAATGGGGATGCCTATATTTCCCAACAATAAAGAAACTAATTTGTCCTCACCCACACTTACTGGCAACGCTGCTACGCTCCCAATAGTAAGCTCCGCGCTTGCAGTTCCGCCTGCCTGCTGAGCGCTGCGGTGGTATCCCTAACAGTCCGTCGTCAGACAGGTTAGTTTTACCCTACTGAGATGATTGTTGTTGTGCCAGTATTTCTGCTAAGTACGAGAGGAACCGCAGGTACGGGCCGTTGGTTCACGCACTCGGCCGAAAGACAGGTGGTGCGATGCTACCAGCCGCGGAACTATGCCCGAATGCCTCTAAGACAGTATCCCTTCTGAAAAAGAAATGATAACCATAGAGTATCTTGGGCCGAAAGGCTCAACAATGAATCATACTAGTAGGCCTGCCTGGACGCAGGTCGCCGCACAAAGCTCTTCTGAACCACACCAATGGGTGTTGCGGGACACCACCGTGCACTCCGTGGTACACTATGGGTCTGAAGTTCGGTGTTGGGACTCGAATCGTCTGTAGACGACTCGAAGGTATGAAAGTTTGGTGTGGATTTGAGTGGTAAATCTATTATGGAAGTGTTGTTTAACGATTCGTATTTTATTGTTAGCCATTTACAAAATCAGAACAAGAGTTGAAGGTAAACAGGGAGATAATAAAAAATTATGAATAATAATGCTAATATAAAACAAGCAGGTGAGTTAAAAGCGAAAGATCTGAGCTTTAGATTAAAGAACGACATCGTAGAAGAAAAATATCTTATGTTGTATGAAACAATAATTAATAATTTTATTACTGTTAGATGTGTATAGGATAAGAAAAATATTTTTTTCTTCTGTGATGTGTTATGAGTAACTCGACTTTGGTGAAGGAGATTAGTTAAAAATTGAACTCTGTTATGTATGGTTCAGTTCTGTATGGTATAATTTTATTTGTAGCGATCAGGTCTACAGGGCTTCGTTAATGGTAGGTCTTATTTTGTTCACAGAAAACATCGAAATAATTTAAATGTGTATTTGATGTCAGGGTGAATAGAACTGTGGTGGCTTGGTCAGTTTTTTACATTATGATTGTTATTACCGAGTATGTAAAGTTATTTTAGCTAAAGTTGGACTTGATTAGGTATGAAGGACAGTTCAGATATATGTTTATGAGAACTGAGCACAAAACACCAGTAACAAAATTAATTCTGCAACATTTACAAAAATTTTGAATAAAGAGAAATTTTTAATAAGAATACAAACATGTTGAATTACGCAAATTCCAGGTGTCAGACTACCTTCTGTGATGAGTTCACAGCCTTGCTAAAAAGTAAAAAACGCTGCTGGAAAAAGGTTCAGCACGTAATCCACATACACAACACTTACATCAACGTTTCTGTTTCATTCATTGTATGTATCTTGGATTTTAGCCTCGCAAGACCATTTTTAATCCCTAGTTTAGATTAGGCAGCTAATAATGGTAAATTTCAGCGCACAATAACCAAATTAAATAAAAACGATAATATTCACCGTGCAGCGCGGGAACTTGCCAACATATTGGATTCGTGTAACTTGTAAAACCAACTGCCGATGACCAGTGTTGCCAACTGAAGTTTATAGAAAACCACTAATGGCACTGGAATATTCACCGGAGTTCTATCTTATCCTAGCTTCTAACACAGCGTCACGTAGCCCATCCCCTTCTCATGTTCCATCCACCCGACCACCCCTCCAACCCCTTCATTCAATCGAATACCATCGCGACAACTCGACCCACTGGTAGCGTTATTGGAAGCGCTTTTAAACAGCTTGCTTTGGTTGTTTACGAGTTCTTTTCTTCCAATCCGAGCGGAATTCATAAAAGATACACCTATTTGCACGAGTCTGTTTCATGTAACTTGTCCGTATTTTGACAGTTCTCTTCTGAGAAATGTGACCGACAGTTCCATTGTTTGGAGCTTTAAACCTACCTGGCTTCCTGGAAAAGCACTGTCTCCGCGAACACGTGTACAGACACGTTTCTCAGAAGTGAAGTGTCAAAATACAAACTATAGCTTCTAGTAGATACAGGGTTGGAAGTAAATATTTATTATAATCAGATAATTGTCAGGAAGCTGCCTGGGCAAGCATTGCTTGCCTTGCTCGCCCTGACGAGTCGCCGCTGGTAGCAGTACGATTTAAACAAGGTTTTATTTATTATTTGTGGGTAAATGTTTTTTATATTTTTATCAGATACATTTTCGTAACTGTATCGTTTTTTTAAATTTATATATGCACACACATAAATTACGTAGGCATGACTAAATATGTCAGTAGGTAACTTACGATATTATATTCGATTTTGCAGGTGAGTTAGTTTTTGCTATTCATAAGCACAGAAAAGAATATAATTTGACTTTTATCATGCACTATAAAACCTTCTGATTCATCTTAAATGACTTCAGACGTTAGTATTCGGTGTAAAAAATATACCGAATTTGTTCATCCGAGCTGGATTGTGGAAACTTGTGTATAGGAGGGGTGAGATGAAACTGGTATAGTGGAGCCGACTGAAGGCCAGGCCGGTAGATCCCGCCCAGTCTTCTTGTGTAATCGATTATGCTGTGCTGTATTGTCGTTGGGGGAAGGGGAGGGGATAGATGCGTAGTCACGCACAATCCCAGCGACTACACCTATAACGCCTGTCGTTCTTTGCACTATCCGAGCATATTAAGAGTGTTCAAGTGCGATAAAATCATAATTTGATATTATTTTTAAGAAATATTGTTAGTTTTGTAGGCGATACTTGTGAGTACATTTAACTATTACGAAACAATTTTAGCTCTCATAGTTTCCTCATAACGGGGTGTCAAAGTCAACATTTGCTTCTTACGCTGCCATGCAAATAGTGAAAACCAGCTGACCTACTTATACAAAATAATTCACTGACAACTTACATCTCATAAGCCATGCAATAAAATATTAAATAACCCACAACATAATATTTTGAATTTAAAAAAATCGCAAAAATACAGAAAAAATTTTGTAAATTCAACAATTTTTAAATAGTTCGCGGGATTTTTTAAAATGTTTTATTACGTAGCCCATTGTGTGTTATTTTACTGTGAATTATTTCACCTACGTAAGTCAATTGGTTTTCACTATTTGCATGGCAACAGAACATGCAAATTTTGACTGACGTACGTTACGAGAAAACTATGACAGCTAAAATTGTTTCGTCAGAGGAAACTACACTCACAAGTATCGTCTACAAAACTAACACAATTTCGTATAAATGTAAAATTTGACTTAATCGCACTTGAACACCTTTAATAAGATCCGCCGGTTCTAGAGCCAGGATCGCTGTAGTGTACAGATGATATGTCGATACAATTACACAGTGACGTTGTGTCTGTAACCGGCTGTTGATAGAATACTCACCACTTGTGATGACAACTACAATAATATAAAAATTGTTATTAGTGTTTTGGCTTCATATGTTAACAATTTGTACCTACACTACGTTGTTTACATTAGCAAGTTACGGGAAGATACAAAATGGCTGACATGAAAGAGTAACCAGCTCTTCCAAATTGCTTTATTTCTCTCTCTCTCTCTCTCTACTATGGATATAAATATATGTGTGTTGTATGTGTGAGAGAGTGTGTCTCGTATATGTCTCTCTCTATCATACAGATGTTTAATTTAGGCCAAAACCCAGTTTCGACGCTGGCTGAAACTATATAAAGAAATATTTTCTCGCAGTACGCTGAATGGAAAAAGCCTATTTGTGCCTGCATGAAAGCGATCATTTAACTGGCTGCTGTTAAATTATTTTATATGGTATGACATACATAAACCATAGTCGTATTGTTATGTTCATTTTGGGACAGAAGCCGGTGTGAGGCGACGTCCGAGTAGTGCCCGGCCGCCATCATGGATTATGTCAAGCCGCCATTTTGGATCTGACCTTGAACCTAGCCCTAGAGGACATCTAAAGGTCAAAAATACTCCAAAATTTCCCAAATTTCTCTCTAAATTTCCCGTTTATTCCCAAAAACTTTCTATTATTCCATAAAAAAAAATTTTCCCCTCGACTCTTAAAAATTCCGTCTGTGGATGACTCAAAACCAGCATGACCCCAATGCCTTCTCGAAGCGGCTATATTACGCATTTTTTGTGCGTTACAGATAATCAATATCACAAAATCAATTAAATAAATATTAACAAAAATATTTTTAAAAAATTTTAATTTCAAAAAATGATACGTTATCTGCTTATGTCCGCCGCCGTCTTAGCAGAACATAATCATTTTCCAATAAATTCAATCAGTTTTCAAAAACCGATTTTTATGAAATTATTTTTTAATAGCTTATAATACACAATGATATTTACCTGAAGACCCGATCACCCCACACAAAACTGAGTTACACTCGATCGATTACCGATAAAATCTATCAGTTTCCAAAAAACTTCAAAACTGCCGATTAAGTCAATAAATTATTTTCAATAAAATATGATAAGTTTCCAAAACTCTAAAAATTGCAGATAAAATCAATTAATTATCTGTGATACTTACATGTAAGATCATTCTACTACTTTCAAACATGGCGTACTCCATCCGAACAACACCACCCCATCCAAGAAACTGACATGTTTTTACATATCCTTACTACTTATGCTAAACACTCCACCCCTACACCCCCGCACCCGACCACCCCACACATCACCGC
>PNEQ01089518.1:0-21115 GCA_003012365.1 Medauroidea extradentata | reverse complement strand
CGCGCGGGGTTATAATGGAATGCGAAATCGGAAAATTTTTGAAAGAAACACCAAAATGGCGGCCGGAAACAATATGGCGTCCGGAATCAAGATGGTGGTAATATTTTTTTCGGGATTTTTTGAAATTTTGAAATTTTTTGAAAATTTTGAATTTTTTGAAATTTTTTTGAAATTTTCGAAATTTTTGAAATTTTTTTTTGAAATTTTCGAAATTTTTGAATTTTTTTTGAAATTTTCGAAATTTTTGAAAATTTCGGTAATTTGACACTCAAGGTCAAGGTCAAGGTCAAGGTTAAAGGTCAAGGTCATCCAACATGGCGGCCGGGGCCGTGACGTCACAACATGGCGGAGGGGCTCCTCACTCGGTCGGGCTCCTCACTCCGGCTCCATGTCCCAGAAGGAACCAAATCATACTACTAATAGTATGTACTCTGCAGGGCTGTTACAAACTACGGAGCCATTTTCGTAGTGATGTGAGCACACGCCAAAAGTCTGCTGTCAAAAAATGAGTTTTGTTATTTCGGTATACAAGAACAATTGGACGGACATCCAGGAAATAAAGAATACAAAATAGTTTTTCTAGTGGACAAGCATTTTATATGTTGTACCAAAATTATATGTAGTGTACCAGAATTCATGTAGTGTATAAATTATATGGAGTCTTCTAGAATTATACAGAGAATAAATATCTTGCACTGAGTCATAAAGTTATGGGTGAGCCGAAATTTTGTGACTTTATCTGAGGAGATATTATGTTTTGAACTCCTTTATGTTTGAGTTAAATTCGCGATCTTGTCGCTATTTATTAAACTAGTTGTGAAGATAACTGCACCAGTAGCAAACCTGTACAAAACACTGAGTATCTAACGATATTTGTGGCCAATCACTGGAGCAACAGCCAATGAAGAAGGAACTAGGACACAGTGCCCACAGGACTATAGAGTCTAGCCGGCACCGGCAGGTTTTTGAACCCGGGATATATCCTAGTATACAACAATATTATTATTATGATTATTTTACATTGGTGGTCGCTTTCGGAACACACTTAGCTTCGTTTATGATTTCATTTAAGATGGATCCAGGATGCTTTCATACTTTGACTAAGGATCCTCTTCCTTTCTTCGGTTCACTTGACACTTGTCAATTTTAGTATTTTAATCTCTGCAGTATCTTCTTACTTAACTTTTTTTCTCTGTACGTATTCTGATCCAAAATTTCTTTTCGTTGGATTTTGGCGTTTTTACTGTCGTCAGTTTGTCAACACTTTCAAGAATTTGGTGAGTCATTCTGATGTCTGGGATCTTCTTAACATGTCTCTTTTCATAAAGTCTGCTGCAATATTAGATATTTCTTCTGTGAATTTCATAATTATTAGTGGGTGTTGGTAACCTTCTTCCGTGTATCTTGGTTCTATGTTATCCCTCATGATGTTTCGTTCAACTTTTAGGATCTTTCTGAACTTCCCTTTTTATTAAGCACGAGAGTTTCTCCTACACATAATACCTCATGTTTTATTACGGTATTGTAATGTTTAGTAACAATGTTATTGACTGTTCCGTGCTGCAGTCGCCTGGCAGTATAAACATAGGGAGATTCACTCGTCCAAATTTACGTTAACACCGTGAATATTTATACACAGGTGGTGTATTCAACAAGAGGTGTTTATGATAGTTACGAGTAAAGTCTTGAGTAAAGGCAATATTTCTACTAGAAACTTCAAGCAGTACCGGAGTAAAGATTTCAAGCATCCAGTAAGTCACTAGGGTGGCTTCTCTATCGACTCTTGTTTAACACTGCTAGAGAACAAGGTAAGGTGTTGCTAGCAGACGATGGTAGCTAAATTCCGCAAAAATGAATACATACGACATAAGCAAAATTATAATTAAGTGGAAGTGAATCTACAGTGTTCAATTACGGCAGAAGAAACTGCGAGACAAGTACGAGAACCTAAGAAATATAAGTATTTAGCGTTTCAAAAATCTGTTCCTTTCTTTAAATTCGGTGAAAATTTTAATGAGTTTAGTAAAATATTTGTATTTAATTAATATATTTTAACAAACGGATGCCATATAACCTGTGCTATCTTAATCTACTTTAACATTACCTAACTAACCCACCTAAAAGTATACTCAATTCAACCTACCCTCATCATAACCTACCCTCAGATCAATCTACTACTAACATAACCTACCACAATGCAACATCTCCGAATTTAATCTACCCCAACCTAAAGTTAACCTGTACTTACTTGTATTACCTTAAATACACCTGCAGCAAATAGCACTTAGCTGCATTTTCAAGTAGGCCCTGCTAACCTGCATTGACTTGTACTAACCTGTACCTACTATAAACTTATTTTACTTTTACCGATGTACTTCACCTCTCTATATTAAACTGATGTAGGCTACCAAAATATAACCCATTCTAAACTAAACTGCCATTAATTTACGTACAATGCCATACTTTATATGTAGGGTTGTTATGAACTCTCAGTATCTTTAATGACTGAATGGCTTACAGGCAGTAAGAGATAACATGTATGATAACAGAGAACCTGGCAACGTAACTAAACAGGCTTGTGTTACTGCAGCAGGTTATATTTCACTCATGCCAGCCAACCACAGAGGCAGACAGGAAGGCGACAGACATGAAGGGTAGATGAAGGACATAGGGGCTGACAGGTAATGGGGTCTTATCCCGCACCAACAATCCTCTTAGTTCGTCCCGAGCCGCTCAGAACACAGCGACTCTTCACGCTAATTATTAATGCCGCGCCGAACAACGACTACTGCTGTGGTTAATGGACTGACAACGCCTTATTCCTCCAGTCAACACTTCCACCGACATTATGACGTAACAGAAATACTGAGAGCTGCCTCGTAAGTACTTCGTCTTTGCGTGCGCTTTCTAATTAATTGTCACAAAGCGACACCGTAACATAATGTAAGCCCCACAACTACTGCGGGAATTGGAAGTTCACGGTATAACGTTCTTAGGAAACTATTTGGATGGCTGTTAAGAAATCTTGCTTTGAAGGAAAGAAAAACACAAGAAAAGGAAATATAAAAATATTAGTTGTGTGTAATTATTTGTGGAAAAAAATTTCTTTGTAGCAAATACATATATTTTTCAACACGAAGTGAACTATGTCTCGAAAGAACCACAACTAACATCGCGATGAAAATAAAAAAAACTATTTAAATATAAATTGGGTTTTCGATTAATCTTACTGTATATTAAAAACATGATTTTCTTTGCAGTAAAACATTACTGTAGTATTTCGTATTAAAACAAGAGTTTTCTCTGCCGCAGCAAAATTTGTGTTTTAAGTGGAGAAGTAGTTTTAGTGTGTGTTTATGGTATGTTAAGAAATTTTTATGCTATTCAAATATATTATTAGCCACTAATAAATATTCCTTGTGGCCTCATGTAATTACATATGGTAATGGTAAGTCATACATTACGTACATACATTGAACATAGATATTCAACGGTACAGAGAATCAACTAGACATTTATCCTATTGTAGCGTTCAACTTGCTCGTCTACTTCAGTTTTTCTTACATTTTGTTGATTACTACTAAAGAACTTCTACATGTTCACGTTAATAAGGCTCGTCCATCTGATTTCTGAACCGCGTAGATTTTTGTTAGATATTAAAAATCCAGTATACAAGTTCCCAATGTTCAGCTATACAAGAAAACGTTTTTAAGGATGCATTCACGTATTTAAAACATCCGGTGTACTATAAACACTATTTTAAAGTTTTTCTCACAATTGCAGCATAGAAACTAGTCATTAATTAGTTACATGGTACATTTTATACTGGCAGTGGTGGAACAAAAGCATTTGGCTCATAAAAAAAAAAAACTGGCAAGGCATTAAAAAGTGCTCGGTTGAGGTAAGCAACGTATACAATGGTAGTCTCAACGTAGTTGCTAAAGGCATTGTTGATTTACAATGTTCAAAGTTAAAAAATAATTTTATATTTTTGTAGTATTGCACTGTAATTTTGTATTGATATGAAATAATACTAAAAAGAAGTCTGATATCGTGGGAGGATCTTATTAGTAAATGAGTAATTTCAGTTGTACATTTTTATTTTCATTTAATTTGAGTGCAATATTGAATTACATTTATATGTTATACTAGTACTCCAAATACCCTATGTAAGCTAATAAATCAAACAGACTGCAGTTTTTTGTGCTACAAAACCAGTCTAAAACGGTTGACTGCAACCTACAGAGTGAAATACGCTCTCTCTAAACACAAAGGGTGGAAGTAGTCACTGCATTAACAATCAACCATCCATTAGCCACCAGAGACCACCACGTCTAGACTGAAGCTAATCCAACCTCTATGAAACACCTTCGTAACAAGTACTCTTATATGACAGTCCAGGCCACGCTACGCCTCGAGAAACTTGAACCATTCGAGCCATCAACCACACCGAAGATACCAACACCTATCGGCCGCAGACGCTTACGAAGACGCAGTAGGTATTATCTAAAGTGTAGTATTAACAACATGATCTGATTCACCGCAGCAGTATATTTCTGTCGTTGTAGATAGATGTCATTTGTTTGCGTTCTAGTTACGTATACTATACATACAAACTAGGGTCAACCACCTATAATTTATAACCTTCCTCGGTTATCTAAAGAGAAATATACGCTTTAATTTCGATCAATGTTCCAGTAGGTGTTTCTAGTACAAAGTAATAAATGCGGAATTCTTTCTTTTCTGGATACTTTGGAATCCCGTATTTAGCTAGTCAGTCCCACGAGCGTGCAACCTTGGCGACGACCAAAACACAGCAAATCTTAAAAACGACCTCCCGCGAATCTGTGGCCCGTCCACCTCTCGTGACGGCCACAACTAGAGTCTCCACACACAACCCGCGGACCACGCGAATATCCGCGGCAAAGGACTTATTATTATCGGTAGAGCCACAATTTTGTCGCGAGAAGACCTTCATCACTTAGTTTCAGTGTCTTCCGTGCGAATCTGCAGACATGCTTCATGGTTATTGGCAGCGCGTCTTTATTCAGACATGTCTCTTGTTTGATTGCACCAATAAGAATAAGGCAGATATGACATCATACATCTGTGATTTGCTAGCAGAGCCTCCAGACAAGAGAGAGTTACATCATCCAATCACTGACCACGAAGCAGAGATACAGGTGAGGACATAAGACACTGAAACAAATTGGTGCACTAATCTTTCCACCATAAAATCGGGGCTGTACTTATCGGTTGATTCATACAAAAATGTGAACGTCACTAGTTAATGATGCATAATAGGGGCTTATAATACTTCCTTTGAAACATGTCCGTGTTTCGTCACTCATTACCAGGCCTCATCCACGTGGACATGGAGATAGACTTGAGAGAGAGAGAAGATATACATTCACGTCAACACCCATTGTCGAAACTAGACATCAGCCAAGATAGAGGATCGAGCAGAGCAGAGACATGCGTATGTATTTTTTACAGTTGTGAGCTGTTGCCTATTCACGGGACTCAGGCCAGTCGACTTATCCAAGTGCAGACGCACTGCAGTGGATCTGTTTAGTTACAGAAGTCGCCAGTGAAGCTGATGTTTCTACAAAGTTTTCAGCTAGTTACTTGACTCACAGCTACGGTCACCAATGTCACTGGCTGTTGGCAGAGAACAGCTATTGCGGCCAGTAAGACGTGGAACTGTCTAATTCCGGGTTTAAATCTAAACAAAGCATTAACGTATGGCATGACGTACACAGAAAATCTGAAAGTGCATCGTTCAGTGCCATGGTTTCCAATAGAACTTAGCAAGTTGTGTGCGTGGGTGGAGTTTTCTTAAATGTTAAACGAAATAGTCATTTTTAAATACATTATGTATACGTTCTGAGGAAGCAACCGAGCACAGCGAAGCATAGCCCATCTACGACAAAGATAAATTATATGAACGGCCAAACTATTAACAAAGCTAGATATATTAGTTCCTCGTGCATGTTCACTGATCCCTGGCTGAAGAAAAATACTGAACACGATAATTTGCAAAAAGCCTGACAAACAATAAATTTACCGCCTAAATCTGTAGCTCACATCGCCACCTTCTGGTAGTTGTATTGTCTCCTGTTTCCATTAGCTGGATTTATGACTTAACTGCTTTAATGTGAGCTGATTATACATAACTCGTATTTTGCGCCAATAAACACATACTGCATAACTATTAACACTAAATATTCCATTACAAACCCACCTAAGCCTCCTGAAGGTAAAGAGGAACAGCACGGTTCAGTAAGAATGTCACATTGCAGAAGAAAGACATGTGAGTCTACAGCGCGCTAGTGTTCAGTATCAATACAAGGGATGACCATGCCTTGACTTACAACCACAAATATTACAACTCCTATATGTCATTATAAACACATCCAGCATACACAATTTGTTCCAGAAGTAAGTTATCAAACTAAAAAATGAAGAAGTACATTTAACATTCAATAATATCAAAATTTTTAAAAAAAGTTAAATAAAAATAAAGTATCGTGAACCACATTAAACGTAATAAAGAACAACCAAACGTATCTATATATAAATGTTATAAAAAGTAATATTCTCTTAAACATCCTGTAACTTTAATCACACACACAGCGAAAAGAATATAAATATTCGGAGTAGGGTTGTCGCCCTGTGGCGAGATCACTTATTCCTGTCCCTCTAGACAACCCAGCCCAACTCATCCTAAACTTTCACAAACCCCTCACAGTCATCAAGTTATCTTGTAAAACATTCCACTGCCTTACC
Organism: Medauroidea extradentata; assembly: GCA_003012365.1. Lineage (NCBI taxonomy): Eukaryota > Metazoa > Arthropoda > Insecta > Phasmatodea > Phasmatidae > Medauroidea > Medauroidea extradentata. The sequence goes on along the minus strand of PNEQ01089518.1, from coordinate 14,326 downwards.
GACCTCACGAACGTAGACGGCCACCTCACTGCGCCCTCCACACTTTTTGAATCCTCACACTGTAGTTTCTTCTTCCTTTGTACCCTCCCTTTGTTAGGTAACAATTTAAAAAGGAAATTATAGTTAAATGCACTTACGTAAAACATTATAAACCAGTAAATAAATTATAGAAAAATTAAAAATTTTATTATATATTTTCAACAATAGCGACCGTGTAGAGACTGGCTGCCATAATGTGTTTGTTGAGTAATGACTATCCCTCTGTGACTTCTAGACCCACACGTTTAGAACGTTGTGACGGAGAGTGTAAGTGTGGATGATAGAGGGGGAGGGAGAGGGGAGAGTGGCACAGTAGAGTGCTGCAAGGTTGTGAGAGTGCAGAGGGGAGAGAGGGGTGCAAGTAACGCCTGGATGTGACAGGCAAGGCTGACTGCGGCTTACAGGACTCTAGGGTTGGGGTAGACGTCCCCTCCCCCTCCCCGAGCACTTGGCGTCAGTGTCGCCACAGAGACGTCGCCTCAACAAGTGTCCAGCCACGAGGACCTCCGCATAGCACACAACACCTCACCATACAGAAGCCAAACACACCTCTCCTACACTCAGTGGCACACCACACCGAGCATATATCGTTCTGCTACGTGAATCTGAGCTAACTCATTCGTAGAGAGAAGAATTCTACTCAACTTTACTTCAAGGCTAACGTACACATCTGCAGGTCTGTTTCGTGGCATGTGATTGGAGACATTTGTCTCTCAGTGTCTCAGTATTCTTACCTGCCAATAACAGACACGATGTGTCGCAGTAACCTTGTTCTGATTGGCTTAGTCACACGAGACACGCTTTTACACAAATACACTCTGCCAATAACCATGAAGCACAGCTGCAGATGTACACGCAAGGCATTGAAACAAGCTGTGCAGAACTAACTTGAGCAATAATCAGTGTCTCTACCCATTCAATGAAGGGTTGAAGGTCTCTGCTATATCTGAAACAAGTTTCCGAACGTGACGGTGGAAGTATGTCCACAAAGATGGAGTCCCGAGTCACGACAACTTGACACAACATATTTCAGTAATGTAACGCGATAAAAGACGACCGGCATAAATATTCAGTGTTTAAGAGATTAGAAAGGCAGAGAAGATTCTGTTTGTTGCTTTGAGATCAACTGGACACTGTATTCTCACAGCTGAAAATGGGGAAAATATAATTGGTATTTTTTCGGTTACTTTTAGAATGAATATCGTAGTGCTAGAACCTTAAAATATTTATTCACGAGAAACTCACATTTGTCTTTTCTCTTATGACATAAATTATTGGGCCAGTAATGTGTCTAACCGAGGTAAGCTTCCGTCTTGAAGACAGTACGCCATTTCAGTGACTTGTACCTAGAGGCTAGGGTGAGACGCGATGTGCGTACCTGGTTCGCCCTTATAGCTTATGCACTTTTGGGCCTCATAAACACTAAATACGTCCTCTCAGGCATCCAACTTAACCGAGAGGTCACGGAAGCCGTGAGAATTTTTGCAGCATCGTCAGGGGTTTTCCTTGCCTAGGCAGCACTCTCAACAGAGACACTATGCGGGTATGTATACCTGTAGTTCTGCAGGCGCCCCCGGCTGTGGCATTTAGATAGTTCAGGATAAGCGCGCAAGACAGAGATAAGTGTGCTTTTCTGAAAGAGTAGCGTGAGCTTGTTGCGTCGTTCAGAAATATAAACCCTCATATTTTGGAGGCCAGAATTACAAAACCAAATTATTTGTTTCATGATTAACTGAAGAATTTCTTAATTTTTTTACATCGACGAGAAAATGTACCACTTTGCTGACAGATAATTTGTAATAAAATGTGTATTCATTTACTCACCTAACTTTGTGCATTAAAAAGCAATGTTGTATTTTTATTAATTAGTTATAATTATTGTTTCATTAATACTGGATAACTAAAGACACTTTACCATCCAAAATGACCTTACAATGGCAGAAAAAAATTTGCTGTTTGTTCACACTCAAACAAAATCGCCTGGTGTGACCAAAATTGAGTATCTTGATTCCTGACATCAAATTACATAATTTTTCTTTTATACATTTTTTTTTTTTGCTTTATTTGGCTGTTCACTGAAAGTCATCGTAAATTATTGAAAGAACTAGTAATTGCAGACTCTACCACCTTGTCGTGTAAAAATTGAACTCGCTGCGCGTTAGTGTTAGGTATGTACGTGTAGTTTATAAGCGTATTGATGTGCTTGCCATTTATGTACGTATGCATACTAAACATATTGTCTTTGTGTTTCAGTTCCTGTAGAAATCCGTCTACAAGACTTTACAACATAATGTAGTAGAACTTAATACACTAGGTTACACCTCTATAGATATTTGCTAAGTTCAATTTATTAATTTGATAGAAAACTCCGCTTTTTCACACAGATTACCTACCCTTTCGTTACAAGAATAAGGAGATTTATTGTCTGGTGAGGAATTGAAAGCCTTGTATTATCAAAAAGGAAAAATAATATTTTTTATTTTTAAAAAATAGTGTTAGTTTTGTAGCTGTTACTTGGGTGTAAATTTTCCTCTTACAAAAAATGTAGCTCAGCTAATTCTGCCATATTGGCACTTCAAAGTCAAAATTCGCATGTTTTCCGTTCTTGTAAGTCGCAAAACCAGTGAACATAGTTAAATTAAAAGATTCGCATTGAAGCTTCATGTCACGGATTGACGTGTTTTAAGTTTCATTACAAAATATTTTTGCAATTTCAGAAAATTCATAAATATTTCAATTATTTGCCTCTTTAATAGAGTTTTAAAACTACAAAAAAACTTACATTGGATTTTAAAACACGCCAAGCAGTCAATTGTGCTCTTTTCTGCGGCTTATGAGATCGAAAAACTTTGAAGGGCAAATATGGGAAAACTGGTTGGGCAAAAATTTTTTGTTGTCCATAAATGTACTCGAAATTAAGGTCTACAGAATTAATACTATTTCATACAATTATAAATTTATGAATTTTACTCACTTAGACTTCCTTTATTTGAAACTTGAAAACCAGCTGTTGCCCACGACTTCTTCATTTACGTGTTTTTCATTTATGTCCGATAGTATATTTAGAAACACACATATAAATAAATATACATATAAAACTTAATAAGAAGAGCGAATTTCGTCAACTATTTTTACTGATTATAAAGTACAGTCTCTTTGAGTCGTGCAAAAGTTCAGCCTACATACTCCATGTTATCTTAAGTAATTAATAAAAATATGTAGCCTATATCTATTTTCAATTACCATTGAAATACTAAATTTTTCTATTTTTTAAATTAACGAAAGTTGTTCATAAAAATTTTAATCAATTCAAATTGCATATAAGTAATAATGTTAATGCTGAAAATACATTTAAAACTGATACACTATCGTAATTTTTTAACTAAAAAAATGTGATACAAAACTAAGAACTCTAAATGGTACAACATGATGTTAAGTGTCATGAATGACAGCTTTAGAAACATCGGAAAATAACTTTTCATTGATTGTTTTGTGTATCTTGTTCTGCCCTATGGCACGTGTTGGTCCCCCTCTTTGATATAGACAGAAACCTCCGTGCACGCGCGCACAACTCGCCAAAGTTTCGTCGTAACCAGGTGAAAGTCATAGACACGCATACGTTACAGACACGCACATACATATATTGTATGTATATTGTCAGGATCTCGATTTTATGTGACCAATTCTGTGGTAAAACCAGGTGCATGAAACCTAATTTGACCTAAAAGGTATCAGGGGACTTGCTTTAACTTACATCAATGTGAGAGATACTGCAAGGGTCGCAAATTTTACAAACTAAGGAATATGTCATTGTGTTTTCCTGGAACTGAACCAAAAAATAATATTTATTAAACATATTAACTATAACTTTCTGATAAATTAAGAAAGCTGAGGTCAGAGATCTAGCATTACTGAAAATTAATTGAAACATCCGCGGCTTCTATTAAAGCCAACCGTTTATTGAATAAAAATTATTTATGAAAGTTGTCACAGAGATTTTAAACAAACAAAAATAAATGGCTACAAGGAATACTAAAATTAAAGATAACTGATTTAAACTTTTTGCTACTAAAAATTATAAATTAACAGCTGTTTAAACTGAATAGAACATTTGAAAAATTCCCGAAGTGTAAGTTACCATTTATTATTAAAACTTGTTATAAACGAACATTTTAAGTTTATTAAAACCGGCAACATTTTCGACGACTCCTTTACTTAACAAAATAAACATTGTTACTTATATTTTTCAATTATTAGTAAATTTTTCTCAAGTGTGTGGTTATTCAGGCATAGGCATATCTATAGTAAACAAATAAGCTAACAATTCGCACTATCTCCCGAGTGCATTTACATTGAACAAATTTAATTTATATTACACTGAGAAAAATTTGTTGGTGCAAACAAAATTTGTTTGAATCAACCAAATCATTTGTTTGTATAGGGGTAAATAAATATTTGTTTGCTCGTTCCAAATTATTTTGTTCCCTCTATTTTTTTGAGGCAAATAGCTGAATTTTGTTAGCAGTACCAAATATTTAGCTGGGCATAAAAATATTTCGTTGACCATATCAAATGCACATGCTGTATTTAAAGAACTAAAAAAATATATTTTATAAACTTGAAAAATTTCTAAAATTTTAAGAGGTAAAAAAAAAAAAAACAGACTTCCCTGGGACTTGGCCAATTACCCCTTCACTTATCACTCGCAATGCACGACCTATCCAACGGAGCTACGACTGCTTTCACGACAGGGAAATTGCTATTTGTATAGGAATAGTTAAGTCGTGCACCGCAGGGCCGCAACACAGAGGACGATTCGTGGAGCTGCGGTGTTTTTCAAGTTTATAGCATTTTCTTTTGTGATCAATCGAATTAACCACTTTGAAATTGTTATAGCTAAAATTAAGATACTAGAATTATGCTGATTGACAGTTTAGACGTCCTACTTGTCGCACAAACTTATATTTTGAATGTTGAGGTATACAGTGTTCGCCACCTTGTCGCTCACGTACGCCAGCCTGCCATCTTCCGCGAGTCAACCAAATGTATTTAGTTTCGCCAACAAAATCATTTAGTCCATCGAAAAAAATTGTTGGTTCAAAGTACATCACTCATAACTAACAATATTATTTTGTTGACAAGTTGTAACGAGTTGTTTGTTTACACAAAATATTTATTCGACGTCCTTGTAGTAACCAAATATAGCCTACGTTTGGCACAAACAAATTGCATTTAAATGAATATATGGCCGAGGGAAATAATTAAATTGGTTTGGACGACTCCAAGCTTGGTCTTACCAATAAAATATTGTTTAGCTGAAGCAAACATCAGCCAAACAAAAGTATTTAGTATAATGTGTACCTTACCTTTACCGATAAGTTCACCGTTACCTTCTACCTTAAGTAATGTGTACCTTACCTTTACCGATAAGTTCACCGTTACCTTCTACCTTAAGACACACTACATAACTACATTAACTAGTTACTAAGGTCTCTATAGGCGGAATACTTACTGTTACGATTACCAAGAGCCTCGCCTGGAAGACGGGCTAACGAACACGACAGTTCAACTAGGTCAGCAGTAGCGAAAGACAAGGGCCTCGGCGATTATCCCCATTTGCACTGAAGTATGGCAATATAACGCAATGTATTGGGGGAATAGAGGTCTGTCTACTTCCAGCCTTCCAGCAGTCACCATGATGGTCCTGGATCGAGACCCACGACGTGCCGCCGTCCGTCGATAGTCGAGCACAGTCATCATCAGCCTCCAGCATCATGCTAACGGTGAGGTTTAAGATGTCCACAAGGTCACCCATCATAGACTAGAATTTAAACAAGATAATCTAAACAGCCGCTCCCCTCCTATCTACATTATGTAGTACAACCATGTAGTAATCTGTAATGTAGTATGTAGAGTAAAGCCACCGTATTTAGATACACATACTTCATTAAAAACTGTAACCCTCACCCAAAAGAATTATCCAATGACTAGTTTCAGTACATGTGCCTACCTATGACTACAGCCACCCAACCATCTGAACTCTTGTGTAACAATCACTAAATAAATATTATATAACATTTGGTGGAGGCGCCGGGTAATCATAACATTACGTTTTCTGGTGTCTGTCCTCTCCAGTAAGGGCGACCAAACTTTTGCTTTTTCCAAACCCTCGGAGCCAAGCTACTCTGTCGACGCCATCATTAAAATTACACTAATTTCTCGCTAATTGAGAACACTGCCGGCTTTCTAGATCTCCCAAGTCTAACCTTCAAGAACCATTACTACATCTCAACACTCCCGAGGTCCCAGTCAGGCCTTTAGTCTCGACAACATGTCCTAACGCAAACACAGACCACGAACAATTCTTTTACTTACATAACGTCCGACAAGATCCTCGCCACGAACTCTTCAGCTAGATCAGCGAGGATCTGTCCAGTAACCTCAGTGTGGCCAACACCTGGACACTGAGTGTCACAACTAACTGGCCTTGTTACCTGGCGAGAAACTGTTCATCTCGCTGTGAGAGGTGACTGAGCCACACTAATCAGGCCACTTCCTACAAGTAGTCAGCGAGCATGGCACAAAGGAGTGAGTGAGAGATTTTGGTCAGTTCTTAACATCGAGGTGCTTAATGATGGTGAGGGGTGACATGATGTAAGGATGGAGCAGCACCGGAATGAAGGGGCGGGGGAAATGGGAGGTCCCCGAGAAAAACCCACCGACCAAAGGCATCGTCTGGAACGATTCCCACATGCGAAAAAGGAGAAATCGAACCCGGATCGCCTTGGTGGGAGGCGGATGGTCTGACCATTCGGCCACCGCAGTCTCCTCAGACACATAGGAAAGCACCTTGCGCCTTCCCACAGCAGAGTCTATGACATTTCGAATCGCCAACCGAGACTAAAAAAATTTCAAAAATTACGACGTGATAATGTATATAAAGAGGACATTGTAAGTGGTCCCTTGACCTCGCACCACGCAGTACAAGAGACATACTGAGGCACGCCTGGTTGAGAGGAGGAAGGAGGAGGATGGTTAGATAAGGCTGCTGACGAGGTTCAACTGCTCCAGGGTAGTTGTCTTGGTATGCAGGCCGCGGTCTACACACAGGGTCTGGCCAGGTGGGTCAATGAGGGGGCAAGGTAGGAGATGATGTTGCAAGACTATACTGCTGTTCTAGCATCACTGGCCAACTATTGAATCTACAACAAGGATACAATACACTTACAGCACGCTCTTTGTGCTCACACCGTCACGTGCTCAGTGAAGTGATCTGTCACCAAACACAAGGGCGTTGCAGAGGGATGAAATCATATTGTTATATTTGTATGAAAGTGCTAGTTCTGTAGACTTTATTTGCAAGTACCTAATCATCTTACAGAACAAGTTAGGTCTGCCAGTTTTCCCATAGTGGCACTTCAAAGTCAAAATTTGCATAATTTTAGTTCATACATCCCCTGATAACTAATCAACATGATGAAACGTAATAATTAACAGTAAAAATACATGTCAGTGGCTAGGACCTAACGTATATAAAATCCAGTTCAAAATATTTTTGTACTTTAAAATAATTTCTAGAAGTAGCAGAAAAACATCCACATTTGAGATTTTTTTAAAATACAAAAACATTTTCTATTGGGTTTTTGTATACGTAAAGCCCTAGCGAGCGACATGTTATTTTATTGTGAATTATTTCGTTTCATTATGTTGATTGGTTTTCGAGACGTTTATGAACTAAAATCACGCTAATTTGGACATTGTAATGCCATTGTGGGAAAACTGGCTGAGTTAATTTGTTTGTAAGAGGATTATGTACTGCCAAGTATCGTCTACAAAACAAACACTGTTTTATACAAACACAAAATTATGGTTTCCTTCGCTCTGGGACATGGTTGGCGGTTGTTTCATATTCCTGCCAAATTCTTCAACACTTTTAACGGCTCGCTTTGAAAAAGTTCTAAACAAAGAGAAGTCTTACGACGCCCAATTCTATGTAAGTGTTTTGCAAATAATGCACAGTTTGTCAGCAAAATTTTCCTTAATGTTTGGCTTATTTTCGCTTATTTTCATAAGACAACTAGCTGACCCGACAGACGTTGTCCTGTCTTAACGATGACTATTGAAATCGAATTGTTATAATTAATGTCGATAAATTAATCTCAAGGGCAGTCGCTAAGTGTTTGTTTTGTTCCATGTTTTTCACATGACCAGTTATATGTCGCCTGTTCCCGTGTCGGAATACCAACAAAACTATTTATATAGTTAGAATATTGTATATCATAAAGCATTAGAATAATAAACACACTTTTTTTATTAATTATAACAATTCGATATCAATAGTCATCGTTAAGACAGGAAGCATGTAGACAGAATTATGGAAAACAATGTTCGTATTTGTTTAGCATTTGACGAAATTATAGCATCCTCAAGGTGTAATGGCTCTGAACTAACCGTGATGTACACTAAGAAATTCAGTTTTCTTTCTTTATTTTTTATCAATAAAATAACTCCGATCGAAGCATTCGTTCTAAACGATATTCAGATTTTTTACATCCTCTTTGTCAAATGTTTATGTTGTCCAAAGCGCTAAGGTTAAACTAGAAATAATATTTTATGGTTGTTAAGTATTCTTAAATTTCCTAATTTTCCGCGCAATTTTTGAATTTTGTAATAAGAATCTTCTCCTGACAATAACAAACACAAAAAAAAATAGTGACCAAGAGAAATAGGTGTGTATATATATATATATATATATATATATATATATATATATATATATATATATATATATATATATAAGTAATTCTTTGGTAATATAATGGTTGCAAAAATGTGACAAACTATGAGGTTTATTTCTACAAAGATAAAAAGTACAAATTATGGCATATTGGTGACAAAACAATATAGGGATTATTCGATATGAAAACTATGTTTCTTTAACAATTTTTCTCAAAATCACCGTAAACTCCCAGGCGTGACCTTAACTAACTTTATGGAAAGAGACGCATAAGAAAGTTTGTCACATTATATTCGAAGTGAACTCCACGCTTATTTGTGTTAATCTGTTTTTAGTTAACTGAATTGTATTTTGAACTATAGTGAAAAAAAAAGAGAGGGGACGGGAAACATTTATATTTAAACTCTCTCCTTTTTAAGACATTACAGACCGCCGTGTGTACACAAGTAGTTCAGTTCGAGAAAATATTTACAGTCAACATAGCCTTCGACAAACTGTGGTATCTTTCGCCTACTATAATTGGATGATGCAAATTATGTCACGTGAGAACAGTTTTGGGACAAATCACGCACATACTGTGTGCTGAACAATTCTGACTGGGCAAGTTGACGAGAGAAGCTTCAAAGAAACTAGCCAACCTTCAGTGTTATATACAGTACGTTGGAGTCTAGCAAACAGTAAACATTTCTCACGACATTCCAGTATCTTTAGAGATAATATAAGAAGTATATTGATAGAAACCCTTCGTTGCTGGCGATGTCTACACTGCACAACCTGTTGTTGTCGCGGGCAGGAAGGTGGGTTCGGGTGAGAATAAACAATAATAATGAAATGCAAACACTATTATTTTTCCCCTCGCCTGTCGTCACGTACATACAGTATCTCGTGGCTACTCGTGGGTTTGCGATCACGTGGCAGTATCAACGAGACGTGTTTCAATGATTGGACAAAGCAAAGAGACGCAACTCCGTGCTCGTCAGTCCCACAGCAGGAGAGTGAAGGATACAGAAGAGAATATTGCACTTGTGAACGTCCTCTGTGACCGCATTGCCTTGCAACATGGCGCTGGGACATCAACAATGAGATCCTGTATCAAGACAGTTAGTTGAGACCACACGAGAAGCCATTGTCCAGTTTACAAGGGAAACAAATACTTGTTTAGAGTAAAATTAATTAGAAATGTTTGTGTTTAGTTGAAATATGTGGAAATTTCCATATTTTGGTGGATTATGTAAGGAGTGTAAGTTAATAAGTAGCTCTTTAAAGTGGTTAAAAAGTTTCTAGTCTAACTTTGGAGAAATTTTCCTAATAAAATAAATTTATATAAATGTTAGTTCTTTACTGTTAAACAATACTAAATGCTACATAACAAAGTAAAATTTTTGACTTCTTTCCCTTTTGATCTGGCCACCGAATTTAAGCACGTCAACAATCTGTAAGGTCTAACTGACATAACTTAATACGACTGTACAACTGCGCAACTATAGAAGCAGTTAGGTTACGAGTGTGACGTAACATAATTATGTGTTATGACGTGACTGTACACTAGACTTCTCTGCACTGAAACATGTGTAAACGACAATCTAGAACACGTGCACTTCCGCACTTAGGTTCGTTGTTGGCACAGAGTTCATCAGGGGGCGCCTCATAAACTAAGATCGAATTGGAAATGAATCAGAAATGCTGGTTCACTGAAATGTAGCATTTGTTGAAATGATAACACGAAATCTGCCGGTTGTTACTTGTGTGCTGAGACGTGTAAACTTCGCGTCACTTTCTGCCGGCACTCTAGAATCCAAACAGTTGTAGGCTCGTTCGACGTTTCCTATTGGCCAACAATGACGTGGCCTTCCGCGGAGCAGTAGTTGAAATGTTCATGGTAGATATGCACTAACCTGCTGTAAAGTGGTCAAACACATACCTGACGTCATAGATTCTCGTGGCCAATGTAATCACAGGTTTCTAGTGCAGCACTTAGTACCAGTATTAAAGTGATATTTGCAGAAGTACGAAGCATCCAGGTACATCTGGGAACAAACTGTAGCATAGATTGCAACATACGTTATTAATCAAATCTGCTGTACTTAAACTGGCCTCGTGTGCTTACTGTACATCAGTGAGGCGAGAGATGTCAGCTCTCGTCTCAGGTAGTGACAGTTTGCGGCGAGAAGCGCTGAGCGGGAGACGGATCCAAGACTGTCAGGACCAATAGCAGCCGAGACCCCGCCTTCACCAGCCAATCAGCGGCGAGGCGGTGGCGCGTGGCCAGCCGTCAAATGCGGGCGTCTGTCAAACGGGGCCCGGCGGGGCGCGGTAATGGAGTTCCCTTGTATCAACCGGACAACGTGGATGTGTGTCGCCTTCACAGACCTCTCCCCCCTCAACAAACCATAGTACTATCATCCCTAGGGGAGGATATCACGTCACAATTGAGCCGCACAGCCTCTTTCAACCGCGTCACATGTCACAGCCGTATTATTTTTAATATTTCAGGCTTTGACGAGATAGAACCTGCTCTTGTGGAGCAAAGAGATTCAACTTGCTCTTGAAAATAATTCTGTAATGTGCTTCGTTTCAACATGAAGTGTTTCATTATTGTAATATTGCGTCTGTTGTGCTTCTGACATTCAATCAAGCAATATACAGTCACCCGAAAGTTTAGATTCGGAAATCCAACTTTGGAAACCTAGGCCTTGGCAAAGTGTATTTACACCACAATGCGAAACTGGAGTTTTGGTAAACTGTAATTCGTTAACGAAACATATCAGAAAATAGCTCAATTCAATTCGTGTACAATGTATATATATATCACTATTTCTTGTTACGAATGAGAATGAAATATTTTTAATCAGTCATTTTAAGACACATGTCAATCGTTTACTGTGATTTTAAAACATTAATTATTTTTAACCCTCGTTAAAACTAAAGTAACAACAGTGTTTTTATTCAGAGAAGTTAAAATAAATGTCGTTTACAAATGACAAACAGGGTACTATCCTGTTTATATAGTTTATGTTAGAAAAAGATCGTTGTATAATTTGTCTGTGTAGTACTCATCACTCATGGAAACTTAGTTTTTCTTCACTGCAAAATGTTTTCTCCGTCGATTTACGGAATTTTCGGTAAAAATTTCTCCTGATACCTCCTTGAATTCACGGAATCTTAGTTCCTAATACAACAGAAGTTTCCGTAAAACAGTTTCACCACACGGAACTGAGCCATACTTACGTGTCTATAATGCTACAATTACATTTCTACAGATTTGCAGATTTACCGGCGATGTTATTAAAATATATTCGTCATATTTACATCTGTCTAACCCATAAATGTTCGATTTTTCCGTGCAAGTGTCCGCAGTAGACTTATGGACGTATTACGTATAATTCCGTAGTGTATATTTACTACATACATTTCCGTATTTTACTTTTACCGGCACTATTTCCGTTTATTAACGGTACATTTCCGTTAAAATTTACAACGGTCTACATGAGAGTATTTCAAGTGGTACCGAATGCCAGTGGAATTTTTAGTGTGTTACTAAGGAGTACTAAACAACAGTTGCTAAAACCTCTCTCAAATATTAGGTGGCACTGTTGAAAATAATTTTCGTTGTTTTGTGAAGTGCTGGTAAAAAATTCTCCAGAAATGTCCGTTAATTTACGGAAGGCAACTAGCTCCACTTATGGAAATTCGCATATTTATGTGACTTCTTTAGGATGCCGGCACAATAATGCGTTCGGTTATTTATTTAGTTTCTTCTCGCAGTTCTGCATACGTTTAATTAATGAAACATAATTATGATTAACTATATTAAAAGTAATGTTTCCGTTAATTAAACAGACGTTTCCGTAAAATTGCGCGTAAATTCACCGAAATTATTAACTGTGTGTATATAACGCACACGAAGCACAACTGCCGTAACGAAACTTGAATTACAAACTTAGATTTCCCTCAACAACGAAACATGACTCTCGCCCTGTTTACACCACACTCAAACATCAGTTAACGAAACCATGCGTTTCCGAATATGAACTTTCATATGACGGTGTGAACGCACTTAGTATCAGCTATTTGTAGGGCCTGGGAAAATTGCAGAAATAAGTTTTATAACATGATACAGTAGATTTGGAAGAAATGTCCACTTGATGTTCTTGAGCCATTGGATCGTAGTTTATCAGCAATGTCTTTAAATATTCAGGACAAATAACGAACCAGCAAGTAAACAAGGGACGAATCCCGTGCTGTCAGGTGAATCACTGGCACAGTAGCCAATGAAAAGACAGCTTAGGCTGGAGAATCCTGAGCAGAGTGGAGGACATTATACATGTCGCGGAATCCGCCAGTATTTCCTGTCACTAGCTAGTAGTGACTAGACGCGCAGAAAATTACCCAATGGAAGCTACCAACATGAATGACATGAACTCTAAGCAGAAATTACTCGCTATATACAGTAAACAGAATCTTCGTGGAACTTCCTTGCCATGTTCTGGAGTCTTCTATATTCGTTCTAAGACGAGGATTATCATGGTATAAGCCGTTCACGGCAAAGTGAGCACTGCACAAAGTTTTCTTTGGACCGCTTTTGAAGCCATCTTTACTAATTTTAATATGAAAAGTTCCATGTAACTAAAAACCAGTGTAAACGTTTCTACACTCTCAAAAGTTAACATATATAGGCGCAATAAAATATATTTTTAATTATTTACAAGTTCTGCTGAGTGCTCAGATTAAAGTGAATAGCATACAATATAGCACAATTTTGAAATTTGAATTGAAAAAAATATAGAAAATCTAGAAATGTTAAAATGTCGTATTTACGCTTATTATTACTTTTTAAGTTGTCGCTTCTGGTTTAAAATTTCTTCACACAATTACTTGAAAAAATATCACCAACATGTATAGTGCACTGAATGTATAGAAAGTAGTTTTCGACTGATTGAACGGCCGAAAGACAGCCTCCTTAATGAACTACTATGTCGCGTCTGAGAGCCGGGAGCAAGGGAGCGATAATGACTGTATTACCACGCTCATAAAGTGTCACATCACCGCTACACACTATATATAGTCTTTTAAGTTATGTGCAACATTTCTGTCAGAAACTCACTTGCAGACACGGATTTAGGAAAAATATGGCGGTCCTTAATTACTTTTAAACACGTGACAATGGTTTTATAATCTATAATTTTTTCACATCACTCAGTACTTGTTCATATTGACAAAATTATGTATATATGCGTACATATACACATGTATACGCACATTAAAATCATACACATATGCACTCATATACATATACACGAATACGTTCATTTATACGTGCATAAATACAGTATACACATAAAGACATAAGGCATATATACAGGGTGTTCGAAAAGTAATGCATCAAAATGAAACCACGCGAGGGGGTGGGGTTTGTGACCAATTTGAGATGGGGAACCCGTGTCCGGAAACGAACCGTTACGCCCCTGTGAGCAAATTTAATTTCAGGTAAGTCTGGCAACGTCGCGCAAGCTGAAAGACATGATTTGACGGCTGGTTCTTGAGTGGCTT
>PNEQ01089517.1:0-21117 GCA_003012365.1 Medauroidea extradentata | reverse complement strand
AAAAGAATACTCCTCCCTCATTTACCATGTCACCATAGAACATTTCCGTGGCATAGCAACAAGAGAATCAAAAGAATACTCCTCCTACATTTACCATGTCACCATAGAACATTTCCGTGGCATAGCAACAAGAGAATCAAAAGAATACTCCTCCCTCATTTACCATGTCACCATAGAACATTTCCGTGGCATAGCAACAAGAGAATCAAAAGAATAATCCTCCCACATTTACCATGTCACCATAGAAAATTTACATAGCACAGGAACAGGTGAGTAAAAAGAATACTGCTCCCACATTTAACATGTCACCATAGAACATTTCAGTGGCATAGGAACAAGATAATCAAAATAATACTGCTCCCACATTTACCATGTCACCATAGAACATTTCAGTGGCATTGGAACAGGAGAGTAAAAAGAATACTCCTCCCTCATTTACCATGTCACCATAGAACATTTCCGTGGCATAGCAACAAGAGAATCAAAAGAATACTCCTCCTACATTTACCATGTCATCATAGAACACAGGTTCATATCAGTGGCAAAGGAACAGGAGAACCAAAAGAATACTCCTCCCCCCTTTACCATGTCACCATATAGAATAATAATCGTAGTTCTGCGTTCTGCAATAATTTTTGCATATTAATTATTGAATAACACTTACTGGTATGTAGATTTTTTTAATTGAGCTAACAATCTTATAAACAATCGTACATTGAGCTTCGATACTTAAAATTCTCCATTAGGGAAAAATAAGCTTTCCACTCTCACTTTAATTCTTCTTCCAATATAGTCAAATTTTGTTTCTCCACTACTATATCATATTGTATATGTTGTTTTAATAACCCTTAGACCTATTTTAACCAAATTTAATCATATTACAGTTTACCAAACAAGCTTTGATTTCTGAAGGTTTATTTTATACAGAGCACTGGATGATTACATTAATACATTATATTTCCTATTATAACTGAACAATTTACATCGAACTGTGTATGCTGGTTTGCCTGTCTGAAAGCTAGGCTTTATTTTAGTCGTGTTTACTGTTATACGTCTACAATTTCCGCAAATTTTTAAATGTAATATTAAATTAATTAATTAACTTGTTTTGTCACATTTAATGAAGTCTTCATCTATTACAAATCAAACTGTGGCAAATTTACAATTTACTGGGTGGGTAAATCTGCATCAACATTGAGAAAAAAATCTGATAAGTTATGCTGGCAACTTCATGTTATGTAAACATTTGTGAATTATGACGTTAAAAGGAGCTTTGGACTGAAGTAAGTATACTAAAAATGTATTAAAATTTTTCACTAATGTAAACTAGTGCTTAGCTTCAATGAATAATTTACATGTATGTATATTTAGAGTAATTGTTGATGAATGTGTTTATGGCTGTTTAGCTGAGAGAAGAATTTTTACATTCATGTAGTTTGGTAGGTAGCCTATGAGAAAGTCGGTCATTACGTATGAGAGAAGTTGTTAAGTTTGAGAACTATAGCTGTGAAATATGAGTAAGTCATGAGCTGCTATGCAGGTGAGGGACTGTTCCTCGTAGAAAAAGTTGACGTATTGCAATCATGCCATCATAATTCTTAACAATTTTTACATTAGGCCGCAATTTGCACTAGCTTGAGTAACTTAGTAGGTAGGTATTTTTTAACACCACTGCTTGATGCCATAATTCTCTTAATATCTTTTTTTGTCAGTGTAACATGTTGTTTCTTGACACTTTTGCTATTTGTATTATGTAATAACATAAACATTGCAGGTTACCTGCATACATATTTATAACTTAGAGTTGGAAACAGTCTCTTTTTAAGTGTATTTTCTTGTATGTAAATAACTTCACTGTTTTACTTGTGTACATCTTCTTGCGTGCATAATCATTTTATGCTCAATCAGACATCAAGTTAAGTTAACAGGGGAATTTCTGTTGTGTTAGGAAGTTTTTCAAATACCCACACAGCAATATTTCTCACTAGGCAGTTGGCCTGCCTTGCTCCTGCAGGCAGCCACATTCCTGACACCATTACCCGTCACCCCCAGGAGGCCTACCACCTAGCTGCGAACCTCTTAAAGATTGGGTATAAAAGTCGTCAAGAGCCCAGTCTAACCTCAAAGTTATTCTTGGTACTCACTCTCCTGAGTGATAGATGCCCAAGAGGCGACCCTCGCTCTCCCTTCCCTGTTGATGGACAACATCCAAGAGGCACCATCAGCGTATCCAAATCCATAAATCTATTTCCTTCCCTCTGCAAAGTACCTGCAGCTGAACCCCTACTTACGTAGCGTTTTGCGAGAAATTAATTAATGTAATAAAAGAAACATAAATTGATATCGGTAGCGAGACGTCTTCCGATCAAAAGTACAATGTTGAGCAGTAAATATGACCGACTCTTGTCCCCAAAAAAATGATAAAACAGAGCTCCTGAGTGCCCTCTTGTAAGCGAATATGCCGACTTCCGTAGCGTTTAACGGAAAAATAAGGCAAGCGATCGTTGAAATACAAATATATATCAATAGGCAGACGTCTTACGATTAAAACAACACCGCTGACCAGTAGATATGAGAAATCTTTGCTCCCCAATAATGAGAAACCCAAGCTCTCGAGTGCCTTCTCGCAAGTGAAAAATCAGTTGTTGTTTTTTTTTTTTTTGTTTTTTTTTTTTTTTAATGCAGAAAACCAGACTAGACATCAATAAAATAATAATTTTCACCATAAGACAGAGGTCTTCAGAAAAAAAATACATGAAATTGGTAGCTACACTCTACCATTGTCACCAAGACAAATACGCACTGGAGCACATAAACTAAGCATTCATTACTAGCCAGCACAATGCCCATGTAAATTATTCATCAAAGCAAGAAGGAAAAAACAGATGTATTTATTCATTGGACTGTTATATATAACTTCGGCCTCAATTAACAGTAACGTCAAAACAATCCCTGGATGTTTGATACTTAGTAAACAAATGATTGTACACGAACGTAGTTAGACGAAGCAAGCAGGGCAGACAGATAGCACAAGTGCACGAACATTTACAAGATGGAAGATAGATAGCAGCACTGTAGCATATACCGACATTCAACCAGCCAAGAACACCACTTTTTGACGTTCTTACCTAAAATTGTTGATAATTACGTGCATAAGTGGTTGCAAGTAATCGCTTTCACAGCCAGTATATTACGTAAAAATAAATTAGGAGTTTCGAGACTACGCAATACATTAATGTCTAATTTATTTCCAAAGTTTGACATACTCATGGTGCAGATAAACGTTTCTACACTTGTTGATAGGTAGCGCGATCATCATGCTCTCTTGTGAAATGCAGAAGACACACAGTAAAGTACTGTTCAAGCAAATTATGCATCACGTTAATTGTTTTAAGTTCATAGTGTGTTAATCCAGAAAAGAAAAAAAAAATTTCACGCTATTATCTTTGTGGGGTTCGTGTAAGAATGTAAATGCATTCGGCGTGAGACGAGAGAAATACGACTTGGAGACCTGGAGAAATAGCCTAGAAGGAGGCTACACTAGAGTTTTATGAGCATATACGCATGCGCCAGAACAATGCGTTGATAGTATGGCCTCCATTTAGATCCTAATACGTCGTAGTGGCAGAGAGAGTAGGTCGGCCTTGGCACAGGCACAGCAGCAGATGCGCGGTTCTCAAACTGTCACTGCTGCATTTTTTAACGGATTTTCAAAATTTTTGTTTTATTTTTAATATTGTGACTTACCAAGATATAACTGCAACTCCACAACTCAAAGTGCTGTGAATTAAATAATATATTTTAAAATTATTAACGCAATTCCTCACAATTTTTTCGGTAGTAGAATTTTTTTATTTTTTGAGGGTTCTTGAGACAGTATTCGTAAAATAGCTACCTTCGTTAAATCCAGGGTTCGTAAAATCGGGGGTCTGTGTACGCTAGAGTGACTGTGCGCCAAAGAATATGTTGTAAATACAAGTGTGAACAGCGTAGTGTAAGATTTGTGTTTACTTCAATAAAGTGATTAAAACTACGTGAAAAGGCAGCCCAGACCAGTGAATCATATAGCAAAGTTAGTTCTCCAGAGTGACTGTGTGCCAAAGATGTGTTGTAAATACAAATGTGAACAGTGTAGCGCAGGGGTGCCACCAAAAAATTCCCTACTAAATCCTTAAATTTCCTTCAAAAATTCCTCAAAAAATCCTTAAATTTTAATAAAAAATCTTCAAAAAATTTATAAATTTTCCATTATATTCCAAAACTTCTGGTTTATTAGACTTCAGTTTACATCGACACTAAATATACTGTTCAATCTTTAGCATGGTGGATCCGGATCCTCAGAAAATTACAGGTAGAAAACGCAGCATGATAATATCAGGAGATTAAGCAAGACAAAGTCAGAAAGTTTGGCACACAGTCATCACACACGCGGCGAAGAAGAATGAGTAGCCATAATGGCCTCTCCACACCTAACGGCCTACATGTACGTGCGGAAACAAATTTTGTAGAGTTAAAGGTGTCAGAAAAAACAAGGTTAAAGAAGAAAGGCCCCGGTGTTACCCGTACATGTTAAGTTTACCACTCCCGAACTTTACTCCATGTAAAAATCTGGGCCGCAGCCCTGCGCGTGTATTATCCGGCTCGCGTCATGCATTTGATTAACTATGGCAGAGGCAAAACATTCCAGAATGAAGGGCGAAGGGGTGACACACACCATGCTCTCATTGGCTGGTTCTCGGTTATGTGACCCTCGTCATTCGTTCCATTATCTAGAATTCTCTAGCGCAAAACTAAAACTACGCAATAACAGCAAACTGCGCTAAATTCCTGTGGAAAAAACTAGAAGATGAAAAGAAAAAAATAACCTACTGCCTCCTACCAAGGCCACCTGGCCATAACAACAAACATTACAATACCTAAAATCTAGAACATACGGTAAACAAAGAACTGCGCCTTTACTCTTCCTTTTCTGAAACCAAGACAACTGAAATAATGTCATGCAATGCTACAGCATCAAAAATATGATGGTCAGAACAGTAGCAGTAGTACTTATGTATGTAAGATTATAATTGACACAGTTTGTGATTACTTGTTTGAGAAACAGTAAAAAATCAAACTGAGAATTGGACTCAAGGAATTTTGGCACTTGTGCCGTTTTCTTTTCTCTAATTTTTGGAATGACCTGTCTTCTGAACTGACACTTAACAACCCACTGTCGATGAACTAAGATACCTATCGTGGGCAGAAATTTTGTTTTCATGTGTGTACTTTAGAAAACCTCACAGATGGGAACTCAAGAACCTTGCCATTTTCCTATGAAATTTCTCACACTATCAATCCACGTCTATATATTGGTCAGACCAGTCATTCCCCTCCACTGCGATCCCAGTGCCCAGCGGAACAATCATGATACACGTGGGAAACAAAAGTGTACATGCAGTTGGCTGGTTAGTATCTTCCCTGTCCTTCACATTCCGTTCGTCGTAGGCCTTTCACATGAACACTTGGCGTTCCACAGACAAGTACAGGTGCCAGACTCAGAAGACTTTGCGGAGCGATGCCCTGCCTTCAAGTACTCTCCCCATTAGCTATTAATAACTCGCTAACACTGAACACAACGTACCTTCCAGTTGGCGATGAGGAACGTAACTTCCGACAGGAACCTGCGGGCCATGCTTGATCCCGTCACAGTCGTTATGTTCTGGTTGCCCTTCCTCAGTAATGGGTTTGTGCAGCCCCACAGCAGAGCAACCATTATCAGGTTGAAACACGCACCTGCAGACAATATTCAATAATGTTTCAAGTTGTACTGACTAGCCATGTCACAACAGGTGCATGTTCCTTCGCAAGCTTTCAAAGTCTATGAAAACCTGCTTTGATTCCGAGCCTTCAGTTATGGCTTTTGATTTTCCGTTGCTTCTGTCCGCTATTTGTTAACAAAAAACAGCAGTGTGATTATATAATGACTTGTAATACAGCTCCATTTGATTGTACACAAGCCCGAGCTGCTGGCCACCATCAAATAACAAGCATAAAGTTTATTTAATTAAATATATTTGATGCTTTAGTGATTATCTCAATTCATACAATACTCTCAAATGTACTAATTATGTTTAACCATTCAATGTCACAGGTACCTAGATTGTTATGGTCACGATATATTTTGGGGGACTTTTGCTAGTTTATAATAATTATTAAACTACAAAAAAGGAATAATATGATTAGTGTATGGCTTAAAAAAAATTAAGGTAGATTCACTCTACATAAAACTGTTAACCTGTTCTCATTTGAACATTTTAATATTTTACTGGTGTAAAAATTTATAGTATGAGTATTAATACGGTGGCCACAAATTGCAACAAAGAAAATTCCTTGATTTCCGTGACAGAAAAGCAAAAATTTTCCTAGTTTTTCACAAGTATGAAAAAAAATGTTTGGGAAGTTTTTCGAGATAGTTTCTAATAAAGATAGACTAAAATTTCAAGTCCTTTCTAACATGCCTGTGAACTTGGCAAAAATTAAGCAGAAATAACAATGCATGAACCTGATGTAATTTTTTAACAAAAGAAATATGTCCTAAATTCTATTATTTTCCGTATCATGACTTTCATGGCTTGGCCTGCCAAAAAATTCACAGTCATGATATTCCCTGGTAGCCACAACTTAAGTTTAACTGGTTCCTCATTATGTAAACAAATTCACAGTCATGATATTCCCTGGTAGCCACAACTTAAGTTTAACTGGTTCCTCATTATGTAAACAAATTCACAGTCATGATATTCCCTGGTAGCCACAACTTAAGTTTAACTGGTTCCTCATTATGTAAACAAATTTTTGTTAAATACTTTTTGAAATTTGAAGTGCTTTTGTCATAATGATAAAATTCTTACTTCTAATTGTTACTTTGCAAGTTTTTTTTTAATTGGTTCCTTATTTGAGTCTAATTTTAACTGTTCTGTTACATATGTTTGTACAATTCTGTTATGTACAGTACACTATTATTGTTACATTGTGTTTGAATTTTTTTTCCAATTAGTTTTCCAGAGGTATTTAAATGAGGATTATTAGTTGTAATGTATATTTTGATTTTTTATGGTTCTGTGTAAGTTTTTATTAGGTACGGTTGCTCCGGCAGGTTTAGAGGAATGTTCTAGAAGGTTACAGGATAGCTGGTTTAAATCCTGAGTCATAGTTTATTCTTCCCATAATCACGAAGTATTGAATGATTGTATAACAATGGCTGACACTTGGTCACACAATGTCCTGATTGGACAAGGAATATCACGAGACAGCTAAACTTGTTGGAAGGCAACATGTGTGTGCCTGCTTTCACCAGTTCCAAACAAAAGCTTTGTGGAATCCGGGTCACAGCGTAAACTCATCAACAATATTGTGAAGTGAGCATGGCAAATTTCATCAGCAGCACTCAAGGTATGACTCCGTTGTAACGTCATTTTGGACATTTGCAACTTTACATTCTTTTCTTTTAATTCGTTTCCGCGGGTGTAAAGAGACAGTACGAACGTTGGGGGCAATAGTATCCCCATATTCAGCCATTTGACCCGCAGTTTCGTATTGCTGTTTGTTGAATTTAACTAGGCCATTTTCGGGTTGTAAGCTTTTGTACGAAAAGACGTAAAAGAGAGTTGCAGTAGTGCAAAGAGGTTTAAGGGTTATACTGAAGTGTTGCGTAACGAACATTCCACTACGAGATATTCAGCGGTCAATGAGCTAAGTATAGCATCTACCAACAGCAACTAGTGTCCCAGGATAAATTTTTAATGTCCAAACAGATTCAAAAAAAGATGCAAATAACATAAATAAAAATATTAACATTTTCATTGCACAATAACTGTGTAAATTATTTCATTTATTTTCATATATATCTAAGCAGGTATTAAAATGTTTATTGTGAAACACTATTATATTTTACTAGCTGTATGCAGACAGCTTTGCTCACGTGTATTGCTCCTAGCAGATGATATTTACTGAAATTGAAACATCTCATTGTACACCAGATAGGTAGTTCAGTCATCAAGTGTCAGAATGACAAATCTGCTAATTGAGCTAACTCTGAAGCAGAATAAGTAGTTACAGCTGTACATGCGAAAAGCAGCCTTAAGTTTGTCCCTGCCACTAACAGCAACTTAGCCTGGGCATTATTTCAGCAAAAACAGACTTCTAAATGTAAGAGGGTAATCAAATGAAATACGTAGTTTACGTGATATTTACACTTATTTCTCCCCAACACAACCATTAATGATGCTGCCTTCAAAAACATATTTGTTTTCCAAAACCTTTTCGTAAAGTTAAGTGGTATAAGGGAGTTTTGGCAGGATAATGTATTGCTGAAATATAGACGTATTTGGTGTCCCAATCTTGAGGTTTGTGATATGATACATGTGGGCTGATGCTGTCGAGGAACTTAGTGGACTACATAATACATTTTCACCACTTTTGAATGACTTCATCCAAATTGAACTAATTTCATCTTCCGTGCAGTTTTTGTGCGTCAGACTTGAAAGTTTGCTCAGCCTTTAATGATATTTGAGCCCAGAACCTCCCGAACAATAGATAAGAGCTACAAACAACTGTGCCACATAACGTTGAAATTATTCACGTAAACAAATTTAAAAAATAAAAATTAATTTCCTGCGACCTGAGTATAAACATTACACATAGCAAAGTCTTGAGGCAGAATACTTCCATTTGGACAGTGGTGCAAGTCAACACATGAGCCCCCAAAAGAAGTATTTTCATAATTATGAATAATGTTGTTCAAAAGTTAAGTTAGGAGATGGACGATTTGTTGAAGTTGCTGGTTTTAGCGACATAAATGTTACGTGCTTTGTAAATGGAAAGCCGGTGAGAAATATGCTTAAAAATGTATTGCACGTTCCTGAGTTAAAGCTTAATTTTTTTTTCTGTTTCTCAGGCTTTGTCTAAAGGGCATGTTCTTTTTGGACAGAAAGATATTTGTAGATTAAAGAAAAATAATAACGTTACGGCCATAGCCAAGGTAAAAGGCAAAGTTTATATATTAGATATGACCGTCGATATTGAAGTTGTTGCTTCTTCTATGGAAACCAAGCCGCCAGTAAATGAAAAATCTTTAAGTTCTTCGCATCAAAAGATCGCCCATCGAAAATATCAAGCACGTAAAAGAGATTTTGTCAAAATTAAACATAGAGTATACAAATGTAAAGCATTTTATATGTGAAGCATGTATTATGGGCAAACAACAACTACCATTCAACAGGAGTGATAAAAAATATTCTCATCCTTGTGAACTGATACATGTCGACCTTTGCGGACCAATGGAGGTCAAAAGTATTGGTGGATCAAAATATTTTCTTTTAATGAAGGATGACTACTCTCATTTTAAAACTGTTTATATGCTCAAATTAAAGTCTGAAGTGCCTCAAATGTTGAAGAAATTCTTAGTCTTATCTGAAAGGGACACTGGTCATAAAGTGAAGACAATCAGATCAGTTAATGGGACTGAAGTAGTTAATGAAGAAGTAAGAAGTTTGTTAGAATCGGAAGGCATTCGGCATCAGACTTCAGCTCCTTATTGTCCACAACAAAATGGGAAAATTGAGAGAGAGATGCGAACAGTTGTGGAAGCAGCTATATCAATGATTTTATCTTCTGGACTTGAAAAAAGATTTTGGGCAGAAGCAGTAAATACTGTGACATACGTTCTGAATTTGACTGGGACTAGTAGTAAAAAAGACAAAACTCCATATGAATTATGGTTTGGCCGAGAAATTAATCTTGATTGTTTAAAAATTTTTTGGAAAAGAGGTAATCCTTCATATTCCTGATTGCAAAAGAAAAAAATGGGAGACAAAAGGAAAGAAAGGTATTTTTGTAGGTTATGAAGAGAACAGTAAAGCATACAGATTATATTTCCCTGATGGAAAAGTTGAAATATCCAAAATGTAATATTCTTGCCACCAAATTCAAAATATAAAAATGGAAGAGATGAATACTCCTTGAGTCCATTTCCAGATGATGAGTTTCACCTTGAAGAGAAAGATGAAGAGATTCACTTTGAAGAGAATGATGAAGAGTTTCACTTTGAAGAGAAAGATGAAGACAATTTTCACCTTGAAGTGAAAAATGAAGGGACAGAAACAATTAGAGGTTTGACAGAAGATATCTCAAAAGAAGGCGAAACTGAAACACCAAACTCAGTTCAAGAAAACTTACCTAGAATACTTCGTGATCCTTCGACTATCAAACCACCTAAAAATTTAATGATTTCGAAACATGTTTTTTAGCTGCAAAAGAAGAATCACTAACTTACAAAGAAGTAACTGAAGGACCTGAAAAGGACAAGTGGTTAGAAGCAATCAAAAAGGAACTAGATGCCATAAAAGAAAATGGAGTATGGAAGGAAGTTTTGTTGCCTCCGGGAAAACAAACAGTGGACTGTAAATGGGTTTTTCGTAAAAAGAAAATTTACGATCATGAAGTACAATATAAAGCAAGACTTGTAGCACGAGGTTTTCTGCAAAAAGAAAACCCGTTGTCAAACTACCAACCCTTCAGATATTACTGGCAGTAGCAAATCACTATGACATGTATATTCACCTGATGGATGTTAAAAACGCCTTTTTATATGGCGAGATTCGAGAAGAAGTTTATTTATCTAAACCAGACGGAATACAACAAGATGGAAAAGTTCTGAAATTATCAAAATCACTCTATGGATTGAAGAAGTCACCGAAGGATTGGAACTCAAAATTCAATTCATTTATGATAAATGCAGGTTTTCAAAGGTCGAAATCTGATTATTGTCTCTATATTAAACATGAGGGAGGAGATCTATTATATGTCCTGTTGTATGTGGACGATATTTTGATTATTTCCTTCAAAGAAAGTGCCACAGGTAAACTGAAACAAAAATTAAAAGAAAACTTTAAAATGAAGGATTTCGAAGATAATATAAAATATATTGGTTTAGCAATAAATCACCACAGAGAAGAAGAGCAAATTGAAATAGATCAAATTTCGTACCTAGAATCGTTGCTAAAAAACTTTGAAATGGAAAATTGCAGATCAACACATCTTCCTATGGATCCAAAATTTAGAAATATTGAATGTGATTCAGTTGACGAAAACCTGGCTAAAAAATGTAGAAGAATAATTGGATCACTGATGTATGCTGTACTTGGAAGCAGGCCTGATTTAGAAATATCTGTTAATATTTTAAGTCGCTATCAAAGTCGACCTTCTGAAATTTACTCCAAATGCTGAAAAGAATTTTAAGATATGTCAAGGGAACATTAAATCGAAAATTGATTTATAAGAAAATTGAAGACGCACCAGCCATTGAAGGTTTCGTTGATTCTGATTGGGCTGGAGATACCGATTCACGTCGTTCAACTACGGGATACTTATTCAAGGTATTTGGATGTTCAGTATCATGGCTGTCCAGCAAGCAAAAGGTAGTAGCACTTTCTTCGACAGAATCAGAATATATTGCCTTGAGTGCTGCTGTGAGTGAAGGCAGCTGGATCAACAATAATTTAATGGAACTTAACTCCTAACACTACTCCGTTCATTATTCATGAAGATAACCAGGCGACAATCTGTATTGCGAAGAATCCAGAAGCTCACAAGAGAATGAAACACATTGACGTAAAATATCATTTTATTCGAGAAAAGATTTCGGAGGGGACTGTTAAGTTGGAATACATAAGTTCAAGGAACCAAATAGCAGACAGTCTGACTAAACCTGTGTCAAGAATAATTCTTGTTAATTCTCATCTAAAAAATGACTTGTGTAAATTCAAAATCATTTTTTTAAACAGGTTTAGTGTCATGTAATTTTTTTTATTGTTCTTTTCATACTTGAGTTTATGTTAATCATTTTACTGAGGGAGGGTGTTGGAATAGCAATAAAATGTTTTGTAAATGCTTATTCTATGGAAGAATATACACAGATAATTAGCACATCTCCATGTAAATGTTTGTTTAAAAAGAAACAGCACTAAGTGTATGATATTAAAAAACACATCTTCAAGTGAATATAAAAATTACTTACTGTATATTTTCTGCTGCCTTTTATTCATTAACCAACAAGACTGTCTTTTCATACAGAATAACATTCAATTCTATACGGGCCTTGGTTGGCACAGTGGCTTGCGTATTTGCCTCCCACCAGGTTCGATTTTCAACAGCATTGATCAAGCGGGAACATTGCCATATTATGACGCAGGTCTACTGGATTGCTTAGAGATCACCCGTTTCCCTCGCCCTTCTCATGCTGACATTTCTCCATTGTAGAACCTTAGTCAGCGTCATCATACAAGACAAGCAAATGCATACAGACTACCAATAATAGGTCTGCTCTCACGTATCCTCCTCATACAACATTTACTTTATTAAATTATACGTGCCTTTCATATATTTCCATTGCTTAGTGAAAATGTAAATGTATATGTAATAAATACAGTTACAGGCTGCACCACAGTTTAAACCAGACTAAACTCTTAAGTCACAAAAGTATACATTTTTATACGTAAATGATTTTTTTTTCTAATTCAGATTATCCCTTACATCACATAAGAAATGGAGAGTTGCCATAATACAAACACATACATAAAAAACTAAAAATTATAATAATGCAAACAAAAAGAAGTGTAAGTTTTGTCTACATAAGAGACAAAAATATAATATTCCTCCATATAATTCCATACATTAAAAAGTAAGAATAGTTTCGTATTTTGTTTAAAATGCCTAATAATACTCCAGCATAAATCCTTATCTTGTTCAGAAGATCACTGTTTTGTAAATAACAAAAGTGGCTTAAGAAATATGCAAGGTTAGGTTTGCACTTGTATTGATGCACTTCATTATTAGTTTGAAAAATCTCAGGATTATCAGAAATATATTAGGCATTTCATAAATATGCTGACAAGTTAAAGCATGCATAATGTTGACAGAACTGGCTTTATGATAACCAGTCTATGAGAATATGCAACATTAGCAAGTCATACCAACCAACTCTTGGAACACACAAACACCATGATGGTGCAGTAGCAGGGTGTCTACAGAAAACTATCATACAATTTCCCTGACTATTCCCTAGCTGAAATTTCAAATTCCCTGACTATTTTTTGCAAACGATATTATCTACTATTTACATCTTCTGAAAGAAATAACGATAATTCAGCCTTCACCATCCCCATAGCAGGCGTAGTTCTCTCTTCATTTCTTCATGTATATTTACTTAACATTATTGGTCGATAATAATGGAGACTATATGGTTTGAATTTATTTGTAATGTGTAACAACGGAGGTCGTGTAAAAATTTTACGGTAAGTCGACACGCACAATAAAAATCGTCTTTGTCATTAAATACGAAAAATGTTTCTGGGTTTATAACATTCACACATCTAAGTGATGATTGGCCTAATTTTCATATATTATAACCCAATAGTCTGCAGTAAAAATAAGTGGCAAATAGCTCAATGCATATGCAAGTGAATGATTGTATGAGCAAAATATGGCCAAACAAGGGAAAGTTCAGGAAAAAGTAGAGCTGAAGTTTATGTACCTGTATTAACACCTCCAAATAAAGTCTAGAATAAAATGTATTCCCTGGATAGCAAATAAGAGCATATTACAACTCCTGAATAGTGCTATTCGGGTGCGAATTCTCTGAATAAACAACCTCTTATTAGGCGAACAGGTATAAAATGGCAGCAAGCTTTTTCCCAATGCAGGGGCATGTTCAGGTAGGGATTCATAATAAATCTAATGTTTCCAATATTTATTGAAAATAATATAATGCTGAGATACGCCTGAGACATGTATTTAACACTTTTTCTTGAAGTCCGGAGCTTGATAGTAAAATATAAAGTTTTTCATTTTAAATTTGTATATAAATTGTCTATGAAATGACCACCTTTCGTCAATGGTGACCACCAACACGTATCGTATTTGCAGCAATTTTTTACAGTTTAATTAATTTGATTTGGCAGCACATAAATCTTTATTTGAAATGAATAGCTTCAAACAAGTAGTTGATAAAATTTTAAACTAACATCAAATTAAATATTCTTTATAAACAATGACAGTAACTTAAAATAGAAATAATGAAATCTGCTTTACAGCATTTGAATGAGCAAATTTTGCAGAAACCAAGATAGCAATTTTACAAAAACATTGGGGAATCTATATTGAGTATGATTTCTAACAGTATGTTTTATCAGGTAAAGACAGAACACAGAGTTGGCCTATAGCTAACTATGTGCAACAATTGTATCTGCAAACTAAATAATAAGATCAGTGAATTTCAGAGAGATTTATTTCACATGTGACGCCGTGTCCGGTGAGAATGAGGTAGGAACGGAGCAGCGTCGGAATGCTCTGGGCGCCACCCGGTTAAGCGTGTAGCCGGGAACACGAGGCTCGATGAGTCGTGGTCTGTTCGTGCTGGCGTGCCCCTCTCTCACCTGGCGAGTCGAAACAGCTGCGGATCGGGAAAAACAGGGAGGACCTGGAGAAAACTACACCTTACATGGACACTTATGGGGCGGTCCACACCCCCATACTCTAGGGCCTTAAGCGAGCCAGTTTCAAATGGCGAAACAAAGTAAAACACTGTGCCGGATAGTTGCACACGCGCATTACATTTCTCGCGGGACAAATCAGAGTCCCGAAGCGCACCACGTCTCTCTCGTTCCGTCCATCGCAGCCTCTGCTTCCAGACTGCCTTCTTCATGCGCTGGTAGAGGGAGGGGGCGGCGAAGCCATGTGACCTGTACTGGCAGATGGCCATGCGGGCGGCCGGGATGGCAGGTGTCGCACATCGGTGTCAAATTCACACAAGCCCTGCCGCCGTCACTGATCCGCCACACACACTCAAGTATCGCACATCTACCATTACCAACCAGCGCACACCTGCCACTGACACACTCTGCGAACACCTGCTGCGACCAGGCGCAACTCCACCTGGCCTGTGGCCTGGTACGATGACATACGCCCCCCTCCTGAAGACAACTGGTCACAGTGGTTGTGTGCTGCCAGTGTCGCACCCTACGACTGAAAACTAGGGTCTGCTGTTTCTGTTGTGGGCGAAGTCATAGGTTGTAGGGCTCCCTTCGGTGTCTGTTGGTATGGATCGAGGGAGTAGACATTGGGGTACCGGCTGTCGGTAACATCAGCATGTCCTGGGATGTTGTGGTCTTTACGTCGTGATGTTCTGCCACTGGCATCCGTACAGTAGGTGCTGATGATTGAGGGCCACCAGCCACGCCCCACTCCGAAAAGCGGCGAACACGAGGACGAAACTAGGCAAGTGCTCGGTGTCTGCATTTCCGTTCGTTCCTCTGTTAAGGGTTGACCCCTTCTTCCTGCTGGCCATTTGTGCTAGGCTCGGACGAGTGTAACTGGGGTTGCCTGCTGCGTCGGCGTCGTGGTTGGCATCGAGGCGACTCTTCTGGTGCCTCAATGTGTACGGTAAAAGTCGTACTCTCTAGTGGCGCATCCAGTTCCAACACTTCCCGGACGATGGGTTGGAGTCTCGTCTCATCCTTATCAGGCATGGTCACTATTGGTTCGCTTCTTGCAGCGGTGTAATGACACCAGGCGTCGACGGGAGAAGTAACATCAGTCTCGGAGTCTTGTCACATCTG
Source organism: Medauroidea extradentata (assembly GCA_003012365.1). Classification (NCBI taxonomy): domain Eukaryota; kingdom Metazoa; phylum Arthropoda; class Insecta; order Phasmatodea; family Phasmatidae; genus Medauroidea; species Medauroidea extradentata. The sequence continues at coordinate 5,464 of PNEQ01089517.1, read as the reverse complement.
CTTGGCGAGTGTTTGACACTCTCCTCTTGGAGTGTTGTCTCAGTTTGTGGGTGTAAGGTGGTCTCCGGTGGGGCCTGTGTCACACCGTCTATCTGTTTCCTCGTAGCCGGCATGATAGGAACCACCCTTAGTTTGTCTCAATGGATATTTCGGAGGCGCCTGTCCCCATCTCGGACCAGGTAGATGAGATATCCTAGGTGTTTTCGCACTGTGTGGGGTCCTGTCCAGCGAAGTGCTAGTCCTGCACAGAAGTTTCGTGTGCCGGCCGACAATGGATGGTTCTGAGCATATAGCAGTGTCCCTACCTCCAGGGGTGGAGGCGGGTTTTCCGACACTGGCAGAATTTTTAGAAATACGCCTCTTGGTGTTGGCGGGCAGCAGTGAGTTCGGCGTCTCGTCACTCGCCCCAGTCCTCTGCATCTTGAGGGACTTCTGGCCTGGGTTCTCCTAGAAGCTGTAGGTTGCGCCCTTGCACGAGGGTTGCCAGTGCCTGCCCTGTGGCGGCGTTCACCCGACGTCCGAGGCAGAACAGAGCCTTGCCCAGATGCTGGTCCCACTGTGAGTGATCTTCTCCAACACACAAGTGGAGTTGAACCTTCAGCTCCTGGTTCCGCCTCTCTGTTGGATTAGCATGAGGGTGGTATACCGGTGTCGTATGGTGCTCCAGTTGTAGTTCGCAGCACCACCTCCTCCACTGCCTACTGAGAAACTGTGAACCATTGTCCGTTAGTAGTGTTCGGGGATACCCCCATCGCGCAAAAAATTCCTTCTGGAGCACTTTTGTAATTGTCTGACTACGAGTGTTCGTTAGTGGATACGCCTCCACCCAGCGAGAGAACATGTCAGTTACCACTAATATGAAACGATATCCCTTGGTGGTGCGCGGATACAGTCCCATCAAGTCCAATGCTACAGCTTCAAAGGGAGTAGTGGGAAGGTGGGGGGATTGTTGTTCAGTCCCATCTGCTCTCCGTGCCTTTTTCCGCTGGCAGTCCTGGCAGCCTCGTACATAATCCCGCACATCCACTCTGAGTCCAGGGCAGTGGAAATACTGCATTACATTCCACACTGTCTGATCTACCCCAGGATGCCCTGCTAGTGTATCACTGTGTGCGAAGTTCAAGACTATCTCTCTCGCCCCGGGGGCCACAAACACTTTCCATGCAGTCTCCACACCTGGCGGCCTCGTTTCTAGCACTTGATCCCTGACTCGAACACGCTTCACACTGCCCTCGGCGCACTTGGCTATAAAGCGCAAAGCTGTAGGAGATGTTATTTGTGTGTTAAGGACGTGATTATTCACAGCAGACCAGGTAGTCAGTCTGAACGAATGCGTAATCGCCTGCAGTGAGGCATGTTCCTTTGTTTCGACTTTCCTCAGCTGAGTTGAGGGACGCTGAGGAGGAAACATCACTGCCATTTCGTGGTCGTCCATGATGGTTTGAGCCGGGTTTGGATCCCGTGACAAGTGATCGGGGAGTTCATTGTCAACTCCGCTGACATGCTCAATCGTAAAATCAAATGACTGTAGTAACAGTGCCCAGCCGATGAGTTTACCCCTCCTTCCCTGCATCGTGTCCAGCCACGTCAGACAATTGTTGTTCGTCCGTAATGTGAACTGTCTTCCTTCAGGTGAGGGCGGTACTTACGAAGAGCCCAAACTACCACCAGGCACTCTCTCTCGTTGCTGTGGTAGCAACATTCTGCTTCTCCGAACTTGGCACTACTGTAGTTGATAATGAGTCGTGACCCGTCATCAGCTAGCTGGTATAGGATGGCGCCGGCACCTTCCATGCTGGCATCGGTCTGGACGTAGAGGCGCTTCTCAGGGTTGATGCGAGACAAAGCATGACACTGGGTGAACTGCGATTTCATCTCTTCAAATGCCTTCTGGACACGTTCGTTCCAGGCATATTTTCTTTTTACAGACAAGTCAGTGAGAGGGGCGGCGATTGTGGCGAAGTGAGGTATGTAGTTCCTCAACCAGTTCGTTAATCCAATGAACCATTGCATTTGTTTCCTGGTTGTCAAAAATGTGCTGTTGGCAATTTTGTCCAGGTGTTCGGGATGGGCGTAGTTACCATCCGGCCAGATCACATTCCCAGGAAGTCGACGGAGGTTCTACCGATGTGGCACTTCTGGGGGGGGGGGGAGGCGACAAGTTGGCGCACTGCCAGTCGTTCTAACACTAAACTCAGATGGCATACATGATCCTCCCATGTCCGGGACCAGTCGATGACATCGTCGAGGTACGCTGCAACAAACTCCCCGATGTACCCCTCCAGCACCTGCGTCATCATGTACTGGAAGGTTGAAGGAGCACACTTCAGCCCGAGTGGCATTGTCCGAAACTGAAAGCGGCATCCGTCTGGTGTCGTAAAGGCTGTCTTCTCACGGTTTTCTGGACGTATCGGTACTTGCTAATAACCTGACTTTAAGTCTAATGTTGAGAACACTCGGCCATCACCCAGTCCTGCCAAGGCCTCATCAACACTGATCCGCGGTGGAAGGGCACACTCTGTCACCAGGTTCAGCGGACGGAAATCAGCACAAAAGCACAGTGTTCCATCCTTCTTCACCACGAGTACAACGCTGGCATTATATCGACTGTTGGTTGATTCGATTACACCCTCCTTTAGCATCTCGGTGACTTGCTCCCGGATGACCCGTTGTTCATGCATCCCGTAGCCTCTGGGACCAGTGTAGACTGGGTCTGGATTAAGTGTCAGTATGGTGTGCTCAGCTGCTAAGGTTGTCTGAAGTAGGTCGGAGAAAGCGAAGACATCTTTCCGTTCATCCAAGAGAGCTTGTATCGCTGTACTGTATTCAGATGGGACCTCGTTGTCTAGGTTGCCCAGGTGAATTGTGTGTTGGTTTGTATTCGGCCATCGGTCAACAGCATACACTGTTCATCGTTCCCCGGCTCCCATGTGTACCCTCTTCGCCACGACCTCTATCACTGCTTCTTGTTGCTGCAGCCAAGGTTGCTCCAGCACGACGGGCTCTCGTAGGCCTTCCACGACCAAGGCTTCGACTTGAGACGTCTGGTCGCGTATCCTGATCGTCAGGTAGGATATTGTGTTAGGAGCCGATTTGCTGCAGGAACAGGATGTTGTTATTAACTATGCACAGAAGTTTGTAGAAGTTGCAAGACAGAAGATTATGTTTGGGAGGAAAAGAAATTTTAACATTTTCTTGTAATTTGAGAATTATTGTTGAGGAAACTGATAAGAATGAGCTGTGTTGCAATTTCATGGAGAAGAAGTTTTGCACTCAGGAGGAATTGCGGAAAATAAATTTGCAAGGGGATACCAACGAGGAAAAGGAAATAATCAAAGGAATTTTAGAGACAGAAGATGGGGCATTTGTCAATTGTTCAGGATTAAGTTGTAAGTATGAGTGTAGACTTGAAGCAAGGGAACAGAAACCTTCTGTTCCAAGGGCCATATCCTATTGCAGTGTACCACCAAGCAACAAATCCAGTGGCGCGTGTTACGAGTGAGTTGTTGGTTGTATTGTCATGAACATCACAGCTAGTGGCTTATTATGGTGGGGGAAGTAGAGAGACTGTGTTTGGCACGAGAGTACAAGTGCTACCCTCATACAAGTCCTAGGAAATTTGTGTTATCCCAGTAATATGGTTGACAAGGAAAATTTCAACAAGAAGCAGCAAAGGTTGGAAATAAAGGCTAACAAGAGAGAACAGAAAGTTCCAAAGTGTAAAGTTTAAAGTAGGAGATGAAGTGTTAATTGCTACTCATTACCTTTCATCGCAGTTTGATAAAATGTAAAGAAGTTTTCTAAGCTGTATGAAGTGCCATATTGTACTGAAAATATTGAAGGCCATAATGTCTAGAGAGTAAGTGGAACCTACTGTCAAGTTACTCTGTTAAGGCTGTGGGAAAAATGTATTGAAAATAGTGGGACTGAGCAGTTGTCTGAAGATATTAACAGTTTAATTAAATAATATAAGTATGTCTCTTTTATGAGGTTTACATTGAAGCTGTTTAATCATGTTTATTATTTCTAAAAGGTTCCTTGATGCTTATGTAGTATGTATACAATGTTTTATGTTTATTGAGTGTGTATAATGTTGTTGTAAATGATGGTATAAAGTTTTGGAGGAGTTGTTTTGTCAACAGGAGCACTGCTTTATTTAGTTGACGTAACAGCAAGTTTTACAACAGGATGGCCAGACATCAGTCTGCCCTAGTTAAATCACAAAGCATAGGCTATATAATTGACAGAATTAAAATATACGTTCTAAACAAGTATTTTTGTATGGAAATGTGGAGAATTCAAGAAATGTTTGCTAATGTATGCTACGTAATTTTCTGTTGAGACGGAAGGATAGGGGTCATTCCATTTTAAATCAGCACATGCCTTTTGCATCACCACTTTTTATGTTAATGAAACTTTATATTAAATATATATAATAGTTAAAGAACAAAAACAATTTTTAACAATTTTTTAAAATGTATTGCACAAAGATATAGGCTATACAGTCAACTGACACGAAGAAAAAGTTACATTTCAACGTCATTTTAAGAAGCCATAATTTTTTACCCCTTGCTGCTACGAAGCTCTGTCATAGCTCTTTAGAAAGCATTAAAACTAAATATTATACTACATACAGAGCAAATTTTACATGAAATCAAAACTAAACTTCTTTTTTTTTAGGGTTGAACCGTACCTGAAAAAACTCTGTTTCTGCAACATTTAACTAGCCATAAAATACTGAAGGCATGATAATGACAACTCATGACATTCATGCATAGTAGACAGCAGTGAGTACTACTTGGGGAAATAAACATTTAAGATGTTACTTGGGCCCTTTTACAAGATATAACCCCCCAAACAAATGTTTTTTTTTTTTTCAAAAAGTTCCCTTTTCGAAGGTCAAAAAAAGAGCATATGGTGGAAGAGGTAAAAACTTTTTTTTGTTTTTAAAATATAGTATTTTAACATCTTTTAAACTAAAGAAATTTCAACTTGATACTTTGAGCGGTTTGGAAACTATAAGCCTCTGGATGTTATGTTTTATAGTTATGTGTGTGTATTAGACAAAAAATGGTTGCATTAGCTAACAGCACACCTGTGCCTGTTTGAACATGTGCAGTCCAGTTGCATCAGCTCACAGCATACCTGTGCCTGTTTGAACATGTGCAGTATTGTTGCATCAGCTCACAGCATACCTGTGCCTGTTTGAACATGTGCAGTATTGTTGCATCAGCTAACAGCATACCTGTGCCTGTTTGAACATGTGCAGTATTGTTGCATCAGCTCACAGCATACCTGTGCTTGTTTGAACATGTGCAGTATTGTTGCATCAGCTCACAGCATACCTGTGCCTGTTTGAACATGTGCAGTATTGTTGCATCAGCTAACAGCATACCTGTGCCTGTTTGAACATGTGCAGTATTGTTGCATCAGCTCACAGCATACCTGTGCCTGTTTGAACATG
>PNEQ01089516.1:0-21120 GCA_003012365.1 Medauroidea extradentata | reverse complement strand
AATAGTACTATGAAATAAGCTAAATATTAAATTAGTGTCAAAACACTGATACAATTCAAACCATGAGGTTCGACTTAATTCTAGATTAAATTTATTGATAGATATATCATTTATGATTCTTTTCTTTTCAATAAATGATCTTGAAATAACTGAAGATTTACACAAAAATAAAAGCTGTGCATCATGATCTGAAAGGGCGCTATAAAATGGTAAAATTATGTAATTACAAGAATTTAACTTATTGACAATTATATTGTCAAGAGCTGTTGAGCAACTGTTTACAATCCTGGTTGGAAAATTTACAGTTTTCATTAAATTAAAAGTATTAAATAAATTTTCTAGTTTTTGTAAGTTTAAGTTATCACATAGAAAATCAATATTAAAATCACCACAAATAACAGTTTCATTATTTATTTTAAAAAACTTAGCAAGCACAATTTCAAGGCTATTAAAGAAAAGTTTAAAATTTCCAGAAGGGGATCTATAAACTGTAAGAATAATTATATTCTTGCCAGGTAATGAAACAGATCCAACAACACATTCAAAATCCTTTTCCAAGCACAACTTAGTTACATCCAGTTCTTTCGAAACAATATTATCTTTAATATAAATACATACACCACCTCCAAGGAATTTACGTCTACAGAATTTTGACAATAAAACATAACCAGGTATAAAAATTTGAGAAATTTGATCATTTCTCAAATGGTGCTCAGTTATGCACAAAATATGAATACGTACAAATATTATAGTTTTTTTTTTTTTTCCAAAATTTTTAATGGTTAAAATAAATTCATTGAGTTTATTACGAATACTACGTATATTCTGGTGTAAAATAGTGAGCTTATTATAGTAGGAACCAAGCCCACTATAAGCTTTAGAAATAGGCCCATGAACCCCTGTATTCATAAAAATAAGTTCTTCAACTTTAGAAATCTCAACAGACACATCAGATTTCATACTAAAGAACAGAGTTATCTACATGTGATTTTGGTGTAGATTTCAACAACCATTTATCAGGAAATGATAATTTTCTTACTGATTTCTCAGATAACATTTTACATTTAGAATTTAAGTCCTTATCTGTATGAGTTTGCTTTTTTCTCAGCCATAAATCAAGAAGTGTCTGTTTTCTAACTAGTGTTATACTAAAAAAAACGATTTATTACCTCACACATTTCAGATGCTACAATTTTTTTCCCTGCATTATTCAGATGCATGCCATGCCTAGTAAAATTGGATCTATCCATAAAACTAATATCAACATACCTTACATTTTTGTACTTTGTACATAATTTCTCAAACTTTCTATTTGTGTCACTGATAGCAATATTAACACATGATGTTTGCATTAAATCATGTCGGTGAGGAATGCTTGTAACAAAAACTTTCTTGTGATCCAATCTAGATAAATTCTCTTCAAAACATGAAACTGCAAGTTCCCCTTGGTTTCTTGCTAAATCATTTGCATCACCCATCACTACTACACAATCACTCTTTTCCACAAAAACAGATTTCTGTTTAATTGGTCGTAACACTTCTTGCAATGGAGCACCTCGTTTAGTGAATCCTGTAATTACTAACCCTGGATTCTGGCACAATACTTCTTCAGCAAGACATTTGCTGTGACTATCTCCGATTATCAATACAGTTTTTCCAGCCTTACCTTGTATTTTCGCTGGTGTCCCTGTTGTTTTGGAAAATTGATTCAGAAAACCTGTGGTTTTTGTTGTTGTTGGCTGAACATGATCAAGAATTTCACATCTGGTATTCACTGTTTGATGTTGCATTTGCGTTTGTGTTCCTTCTTCCACCGATGCCAATACTGCTCTTGATTTTGTTTGTGCACGAAAGTCTTTACGAAGCAATCCAATTTCCTCCTGAAGAATCTTAATTACTTCAACTAACGAATCTTTCTCCTGTTTAAGTTGTTGAATAATTTCAAGGAGCACATTTTCACAGGATACATTAGTGGAATTGGATACCGGATTATCCTCATCGTTATCACTTTGTTTACAAAGTTCGCAACTCCATTCTTCAGGAATATCACAGTCTTCAATATTACTACATTTCCCAAAATGAAACCAAGTATCGCATATTTCACAATGAATACCGTTTTTTACTTTCCGGTAACATTTGCCACATCTATCACTAAAAACAACTTTAATTCTATTCTTCGCACTTTGCTTATTGCTTACAGGATCGGCCATCTTGTCTTGTTGATAAAGCTGCAAAGAAGAAGCCGATTCTTACAATCAATGTCTTAAATACGTACTTCCAATGGCGGCTCGTGGGTTTTTGCCAGGTGGGGCTGCAGTTGCCAAGAACTGTACAGGGTTGTGCGCTGGTTGACTCTACAGCCACTGACACGCTGATGTGCACGTGCCCCTTACTAGTGAGTCGTCACAACACATCTAGTAGCTGGCAAATATTTCATGCTCGTTGGTCTACGCGCGTTCATCAAGAGTGTACAGTTCCGACTATCTGCAGCCCCACCTGGAAACAACCCACGAGCCGCCACTGTGTACTTCCATAAATGTATGAACTGTATTATAAGTTCTATAACAATAACATGGATTGCATTTTCTATTACGATACATCTGTGTAGGCCTATGTAGTGTAACAAGGAACCAGAGTCTGCAATGTATGTGGGCCAATAAGACATAGTCTGGAAGTAGTAGGCTATAAGAATCTCATATTACAGTATTGAGGGCATAAGCAACTGGACAAAGTGTATTTCATTAGCAAACAGCTTCTTCCTTTATTTGGTAAAAATGCTATTCAGGCATTAGAAGTTGGTGCAGGTGGTTCACTGATGTTGTTCACTAATGTTGTTGACGTGCTAGTATTCAGGGGGGAAACATTTGAAGACCATGGCATAACATTGTGTCAGGTATTGGAAAAGTATTGTGCTACAGGCATTACTATTAACAAAAAAAAAAAAAAAAAAAAAAATTTGTATTCAGAATTACTTAAGCTACATTTTTAGGCCATGAAATATCAGCTGAAGGCTGTAGAGTAAAAGCCACTGCAAAGTTTGCAGCACCAGTCGATAAGCAAGCATTGTTACGATTTTTGTAGATAGTACACTATGCTGGCAGTTTCATCCTGAACATACTCCAAGTTTTTTTAGCCCCTGAATGATCTTCTGAAGGAAGGTCAGCTATTTGTGTGGGACAGGGATCATGAGTTTGCTTTCGTAAAAGCCAAAGATCTTATTATCTTATTATGCACTCACCTTGCTTAGCACACATTGCTGCAGAGAAAGCGGTGATTGGTAGTGCTGACAGTTCATCACATGGACTAGGATTAGTATTATTCTAGCAAACTGCAGACAAAACTCTAAAGTTTGTTTAGTATTTTTATTGAAAGGTACCAGATTAATTATTCCAGAGAAACTGCAAACTTAATGTTTTACAGCATTCCACAAAGATCATCTGGAGATAGCAAGATGTGGGAATTAAGCTCAAAAATCTGTCTGGTTGTTGGGGCTAAGCACACAGCTACAATACCTCATGCAAACATGCCCAGTTTCCTGACTACTCATGGCAAAAAGTGGGAGTGGACTTGCTGAAATGTCAAGGAAAGTGGTACATGCCGGTGCACTACTATTATTCTAAGTACTTTGAGTGAATGGAATTGAGCAAGTTAACTGAAGCAGCCATTGTGCAGGAGTACAAGAGCATTTTTGCTTGATTTAGCATATAAGAGATCATATTGACTGACAGCGGCCCTCAGTTCTAGAGTGTTTTTTCACAGTTTGCTCAGGCTTTCGGATTTTTTCAAATCACCAGTAGCCCTTTTATAACCATTCTAATGGGTGTGTTGAAGCCACAGTGAAAACTGCTAGGAGACTCCTGACAAAACAGGGATTTACTAGCTCATCGTAGCACACATTTAACCTCTGGAAATTATGTTAGGGCGAAAAGTTTGAACGTGAGTACCTCCATTGAACCTAAAGAATACTAAAGGCCTCAAGGGACTGAATAAGCATCTGGAACAGAAAAAAAAGAATACCAATGACAATGGTACAAGCAACATCACAGGGTGCAGGACCTGTCTCCATTACAAAAAAAGAGGACAGAGTATGTATTACAGTCTACAGATCTAAAAAAAAAAAAATATGAAGTGGTTGCAAGCATACTTCAGTGAAGCAGAAGCTAGCAGGACAGACTCAACCAATGTCATTTGGTTTCAGCCTCTCTGAAGAGGCTTGAGGAAAGATCAGTGGGCCAAAGTATTGGTGATGCAGAAAAGAGATCAAGGGAGGTTAGTCTAGGATCACGTGATGGTGTCAGTAATAGTATTTTGTGACAAAAGGAGAATAAAAAAGTTGCAACAGACAGTGCCCAGGTAAGAGAGCGGGTCTTGGGTTGTGAATCAGAAGGACTTGAGTCTGAGGATGAACCTGAATTGTTAGACTGGGACCATCTAAACCAACATGAGGTAGAGTTAAATGTACCAAAGTCATGGCAGTTTAGCAGAGTAAAGGCTAAACCAGGGGAAAACAGAAATGGAGGTTATCAGGTGATGTGTATCATGTAAAGCTACGTTGTAATAGTATTTTTATAAGTCAACAGGCTTATATGAGAGGAAACTCTGTGAACTTTATTAGAGCACTACAAATGTAGCAAATATGGAGGAGTGTAATGGGCATCTATGATTATGTAGCGTGTGACAGTGTTGTATTTTCAAGTAGGCCTAGGGTTTATTGGCTGCTGCCCTGTGTGTAATTTTAAGCTGAGTTGCACTTGTTTGTAACTAGGCCCATGAACGGATAATTTTGATTTGTGTACATCTAGAAAAGGTACAGGTCTATTTGTCATTTGTTTGCAGCGAGATGGTTGTTCTGTCTACATATTACCAAGTAGAGTATTAATCATATGTTATGTAATGGCAGAGAATGCTGGACTGTTTGGATTCTAAATAAAAATGGAAGGATGTTGTATCAGGTAGTCAATGACGGAATCCAGTGGGAGCGAGACATGTGGGCTTGTCTAGTCACTTGTTAGTGTATATGAAGGCCACAGCAACAACCACTTTAACCTCCACACAACTGTCATTTGTTTGCATGTGTAAATGGAGGCCAGGCTGCCATTTTGAATTTAAAATATTTAAATATTTAAAATACTAATATATTTTAAATATATTAATGTATTTTAAAATATAAATTTGAAAAGCAGAGTAGGATCCGTAGCGACCAAGTGGTTACCTTCGGTGACTCAAGTAGTGATGTACAAAATTGAATTAAAAGTATTCAATACCAATAATTTTAATTGTTTCTATGAAATTGATACGTCAATTTTAGGCAAATTGTACAAATGGTCATTAGCTTCATTCACTTTTCTCTTAAAGGTGCACAAGACAGATTGTGGGAACAATAAAACAAGAAATTGCCTATGTGACACATTATGATCTGTTGTAATAATTTCCTAAACACTAAGAATCAAATATTGACACCTTATTGTTATACATGTGGATTACAATGGATATTGAAAATACAGTGAAAGCACACACCTAATTGGATGACCATATTGCCAATGGCCTTTACTGCCAGAAGTCATGGATGAATACACACCTTCATAAATGAATACACAACATTCGTAACTGACTTTTTTTAAATAGATTTTTATGTTTATTAAAAACAAAAATTTGTATTTATCTATTGTCAAGCTGTGGGCGTGATAATTTTCTTTTACCTAATAGTCTCTCCTGTAAAATAATGTTTTATGCCATTATAAGGTAATCATGTTTGACCTTTAACATGATATCCAGCAAAAAAAAAATTGCTTACTAACCCAAATTTGTTCCTTTGCAAAATCATATAAATCAAGAGAAGCTTAATTCCACCTAACATGCACTGCATGATGCTGAAAAATCATTCATGCTCATTTTATAGCAGTATGAGAAGTAAACCTAGATTCCCTTTCAAGAAGTGGATGACAAATGTTCCATTCAATAAAATATTCACTTTTGGGAAGTGGATGACAAACGTTACATTCAGTTCAATATTCACTTTAAAAAATTTATGACAAATGTTTAATTCAGGGAATTATTCACTTTCAAGAAGTATATAATGAATGTTTCATTCAGTTGTTAAGTAAATGATTAGACTGTAAAAACTCATGATCTGGAGTAGGTTTTTAGTCAATTTCTCTATCTTTCCTCTTTAAAGACATATGATAGACCTAAACTTGATAATTACATCTACATGATATAACTAAACTTAAAAATTCTCTCTACAGAAAATAGCTTTTTACATTTCCTGGCAAAAACTTGATATTTTTCAGAAAATACAGTGCATGTGTCATGTCACTGCAAGTAGAAGGAGAAATGAAAACTGCATTCTCCCAGAAGAACCCTTTCTCGGAAGAGTTCTGGGAGTCCATGAATGGATACCTGCATCGTAAGCTTGGCGGAGAACTGGAGCGCCTGCATGCTGCCTTCCCATATGACCACAACAATGTGCTGTTTCGCTGGCTCATGTGGATGCTGGATCAAGAACACGTGAACATCTATGACTTCCGCATGTCCTCCAGTGACCCCAACCCCAACTGGGGACCCCTCAACAACAGCTGGGTGCAGATCATGCCCCTGCTCACCCGCCTCGACCTCAACAATAACGGCATCACCGAAATACAGCCTGGTAGGTTCAGCAGTGAGTCTAGATGTTTGATTTTAGAGGACGGGGAAATGATACTCCAATAGTTCGCATGTGGATCTAGCATTCCGGTTCATCTAATAACAAATCCCTTCGTTACACTTTATATTGTGTAAGTAATAGTTTTTGATAAGGCCTGCATATTTCTTATAACTAATTCCATTTTTTAAAAAAAGTCATGTTACTTGATACATCAATTTTATTGAAAGAATGTTCACTAAAATATTTATAGAAATCTTAATCATGTACAGCAGCACAGTTAAGTTACTACCTACTGTATGTATATGGACTACTAATAATATTACTTGAAGAAAAAAAATTTTGTAGTCTGTATTAAATGTAAAAATAATGTTGCCTGTATTTAACTATGGTGGTGACAAACATGTGAACATGCAAGCATGCTAGATAAAATTGATTTCTTTTTCAGTTGCTTTGTAGTACACTTTCCTTCCTTTTATTTACGGTAAATGCTGTACAGTGTCTGGTTAAAATACACTAACTAATTACTGAATTTTTTAGTTGTATAAATGAATATAATACTTCATTCCAATGCAATTACTCCTACTTTCATTTTCTTATTTGTTTCAGAATATTTAACCAGCGTGACCAACCTAACATTCTTGAACCTGGGACGGAATAAGTTGACTACAATTCCCCCGCAGATATATAACTTAACAAAACTTACCTTTCTTGACCTTTCAAAAAATCCTTTTACAAATTTTCTAACATTTTTTGAGCCACATCATTTGAAAAACTTCCCACTCGTAACATTCTTTAACATGTCCCATGTTCCTATCAAGGATTGCAATTGTATAGTACCTATGCTTCAGAAGACTGACACAGGAGTAAAACCAATGAGCTTGACTGTTTTAGATCTTAGTTTCTGTGAGCTTACGGATTTTGACCAGCATCCTGATCTTTTTTTGGAGCAACATAACATGACTCACCTTTTCTTAGCTGGTAACAGAATGGGTAGTTCCCCGAGACTACAGTTTCCAAAAAACCATCGATTAACAACTATTGACTTGACTTTCAACAATCTGACCACACCCTTGCATATATTAGATAATGGTGACGTCATAAACCTTAACCTCTCGTTGAACAATATTACAGATTGGACCAACTACTTTCCAGAAAATCCTTATGAAAATATTTCTGTTTTTAGAGGTATAGATCATCTCAACCTGTCTTTGAACACAATTCCTGCACTAACAACCGTCATGGGCGAGTCCTTGGAAGAACTGAAGACTGTCGACCTAGGCGAAAATCCTATTGACTGCGACAACTGTACTATTCCTCAGTTCCAAAATTGGATCAAAAGTTACAAAAAAAACAATGACTCCAATAAAGTAAAGCTTACACAATTAAACAATACATTTGAGGATTTCTTATGTACAAGACCTCCAAAATTAAAGACGACATTTGTAACAAATTTCACATTTGACGAAGAAGCTCTGTGCAAGAAAGATGAACGGAACCTATTTATTCTTCTTGGCATTCCATTAGCTGCAATCAGTGCCCTTGTGATCTTAATGGGTATAATTCTCTATGCTTATCGATACGAGGCAACATATCTTCTACATCTTGTGAAGATCAAGAGACGAATGAAAGCCAGTGCAAGCAGAGTAGAAGGTGACTACAAGTATGATGCCTTCGTCTGTTACAGGTTAGTAAAATTTTGCTACACTAACAAGTATTAGCTGTTTTATTGCACTAACAAATTCACTATGAGTTGTGTGAACATTGTAAAGAGTGAAGGGAAACGATTTTGACCACAACTTGGTGAGTTTTAACATTAGTGAAATGACATGAAGACAGTAAGAAGTAGCTACAGAATGCAAAGAGGAAGTGGCGGCTCTTGTCAAAGAACACAGGGCACATGCCCTCTCAAACAGTATTGAATAGAGCACAGTAAATAAGTATTATTTTTAACAGTATTATGTACTTCCTAATTTCAATGCAAGGTAATTTACTTATTCATTAAATACTATATCAAATAGATACAAATTGCATTGTCACTTATTAGACATCAAAAATGTTTTTCTTAGTCAGGGGTTTAGTTGTGGTCTAGTTAATCTATACTTATTAGACCGGTTTAATGAAAAATTTCTGAATAAGGCCCTTTGCCACTATTATTTTTGTCTCCAATTTAGCCCAGCGGGTCTATCACGACCACGATGCAAAACAGTTTTGTGTTCGTTACACATATTAAACTAGACTTTGCGATGAAAGCGTTTATAACTCCCTCTTTTTACGACTGCGAACTGTCCCCGTGACGCATACATATCACAAAGCATTCACAAAGTCTATCGCAAACTAGCACGCCATCTCACGGGCTTGCTACGACTCGCAAAGTGGATTTTTAAGATAAAATGGCGGATATTTTCTTTGAGTTGCCGTAACCTCACACACTTAAACAACTGTAACTGAATTAATTGGAGCAGAAAGAGTCAGTTTCATATGTTACATCCATACTTACGCTTCACAAATTAGTTTTAGGCATACAAACAACACATTACTTAAAAAACTACACGACTTCTGTAAAATAAACGTATCTCTCATTCTCATGTGACATTCGAGTTGGCTGTTTTGGTGTACAAATTTACATTTTGAAAATACAAAACTGCAAAAATGTGAATAAAATCTTCATTATAGCATAACTTAATGCAAGAGCATGAAACAACGTGGAAGTATTGTATGGGTACTATGTTACAAATGACTCACCCACAGTGTCTCATTGAAGTAGTGGTCAGCATCGTTGCATCCAAATCACTTCTGTAATTTGGATGTAGGATCAACCCCAACATCTGCAGAACATTTTTTTTTTTTTTTTTTTTTTACTTTTTAGTTAATTTCAGTTGTCCATTTATTCAATAAATTACAGCTCTATGTCACCGTATCTTTATTAATATCAGGGTTCTTACAGATAATGCAGATAAAAATTCAAGGACTTTTCAAGGGCTGTAAAGCTGAATTTCAAGGACCATCATTTGCGGTGTTCTATGATAAAATATTTTCAACTTTTACTTTTTTTAATAACCAAGGCATGTAGCACTCACAATACAGTAGATATACTTTCACATAATTATGCTATAACTATTTTATCATATTTTAAAGGACTCGTGCCAGTAAATAATACAGCAGGAAACCCTAAATTAACTGTAAACAGAAATATCTATGCTTAATTTTAATTGGCCAACATATAATTCATTTCTTAAAGACCAGTACACTTTTCATCAATATAGCTGCGATATGTGGTGTTGGCAACAGTAAGTGTGGGTAAAAACAAAGTAGATCGAGTGGGAATGACGGTTGCATGTTGGGTAGACTGAGGACCGCATCAGTTATATTATTGGTGTTATAATGTCATTAGTTAAAATGAATAAGAGAAGAACACAACAAATCTATTATGCTGGTCAATGTAGGCTGAGTTTAAATATTTAGAAACGTTTTGTATTAATTCAGAAAAAATTTCTCCCAAAATGCTTTAATGAGACTTTAAATTCCACTTTCTGTGTGTGTATCCTGGCTGAAGAAATAGGCCTATATTGCACTGCAGCACCGAAACCTTGTTAACAAAACCTAAATAAACACAAACATGCCAAGTACCGGTAATTTTGAATAAACCAATACACACACAATTCCTGAATGATCAAGATAAAAATATTGTATTTTTTATTGGAATGCACATTTTACCCAAAATCTACTTCATACCCGTCAACTTTGGCCAGCCCAAAAGAGGGAGATTTGCTGAGGCGAGTATTTATCCGCGCAAATTTAGAATGGTGTCCAGAGGTCCTCTCCCGAAAAAATTTATATTTTAAGGTGCAAAATGGTGCTATTTAAAGACATATTTGAAGGAAAAAGTGAGCAAACTGCTGTTAGAAATTTTGCTATTTATGATACTCATTGCTATTTACAGATCAAAAAGTGAAATTTTCCTATGAACCAATAAATATGGGTTATAAACAGGTGTGGAAAAGGACTACGAAGTAAGCAGTATGTGAACATAATACAATTACTAAACTCATTATCCTTAAACACACATAAATTTCAATTATTTTCGATGGTTTTAAAATGTTTTTGCTGTTATATTTAGTACTACTCTTTAAAGACCTACCGTAGGCATAAAAAAAGTATCAAAAGGATTTATCAAAAATTTTTTCGGCAGACCAAATTCACTTAATTTATGGCTTCTTTAAACAGCGTGTTGTTGCAGATAGCTCGTTAAAGAAATTTGGCAGCTGAAAAAAGCTACTTAAGCCTATCTGTCCAGATTTTACTACCTGATACCATCCAAAGTTGTATGCTGCATGCTGTAAAATATCACAGTTTCCGACACGGGCAACGGAAATATCACACTGACTTAAGTCAGCAAAATGCACAATCTTCACCTTTTCACGATGGTAAATTGCCCAGAAATTCATCACTTAATGTTTTCTTGTACAGCGTTGCACCGCAAGGTAGTTCACTCTATTTAGCGCCATAGTAAGCAGTGCGATTTTGGAGTAAATATACATAACATACACAAAATACTCATTTATATATCATAACCTGTTTCACGAAAAACAATCAATAAAACAAATTCCCGACTGCGACGAGGTTAAAACACGTGAACACCGCCAAAAACCCATGTTGAAAACGCCATCTTACATAACCAGCAAAACAAACATACATATGTGGTGATTTTAATGTAGATTTCATGCTAAACAGTAATGACAAGCTTAAGCTAGTAAATATGCTAAGTACTTTCAACCTTGTACAGACTGTAATGTTTCCAACGCGTATTACAGCAAGTACTGCTACGATAATTGATAATATCTTCATTATCAAAAACATGGCAGCTAAAATTGTTACTTATGCACATGTGAATGGATTGTCTGACCATGATGGTCAAATTATTTCTATACCGTATGTAAATAAACATCCTTTTCATTGCAGGCCCATAATAAAGAAAAGAGTTAGAGATATATCTTGTGAAAATATTACAGACTTTAGAACATGCTTGTTTAACCTACCACCACGAACCTCTAGCGCCTTGGGGCAGCATCACTTCGTGCTCTCCATTGAATTTTTTCATGGGAATACCACAAGGTAGGGAAAGCAACATCTATTATGTTTCCTACATGTGAAAATCAGAAGCGACCTCACTGGGAATTAAACCTGGAGCACACTGGTGGGAGCACGAGGTTTGACCACTACAAGGAATGTAATCAAATAACAACAAATAAAATGTGATTTGCTTGTACTACACTACTATACAGTGTGAGAAATGCATACAGAATATTTTTTTAATACATTTTGTAGAAAAAGGACGTTACAGTTGGGCAATGAGTTAATTGCGTTCTGTTCTTGTGACATTATAGCATATGAATTTCACTGCTCACAAAAGTAAACACAAGTCCCATTTTGAACTAATACAGCAAACTTACACAAATGATGATATTCCAGCATACTACATGCACATAAAACATTATTATGAATTCAGTGACATTGTAATCATGCTTCAAATTGCTTGATGTGCTGTTTTTGTGACCAATGACAGGTATTAACTGAAAAGAAATCCTGATGATTTTTACTACTGATCCGGTTATAGCATGCATGTATGCTTTATTTCATGAACAAGTGCTCTTTCATAGCTTGAGTCATATTGAAAACATAAATTCAACACAGTAAAATCTCTGTAAAGCAAAACTGAAGGTACAGAATATTTGTGTATGTATTTTTATGAAGAGGTAATGACAGTGTCAACTTTTTCTCAGTATTAGCTGCTACAGTAATAACATTTTAATTGTTATTTATACTTCAACAATGTAAGAAAGGTAGCCTTTTTTATTGCTGAGTCATTCTACAGGACTTTAAAATACATATACAGTACATATTGATTTTCTTAACACAATTATAAATAACACAAATGTCCATGGCCACATTAAAATAAACATGTGTCAAATAAAATATACTCCACTAATTTTGTTTCAAACAACTGTTACCGAGTCACATTTTGCAAAAATTGTTAGATGTACAATAACTCACTTGTTTATAACTCTTGTGAAAAACATACTTGCTGAGAAACTTCAAAATGCATTTTATATACAAGTTTTTAAAGTTTTAAATACAATTGTGTAAAATAAGACAAACGTTTAAAACATTTAATATACTGAAACTTCAGAATGACTTTGCTAAAAAGAGGTTTTTTGTCAAAGAGGCAAAAATCAGTTTGTTATGAGAGAAAAATGTTCTTTGGCCAGACCAAATACTAACTTTGTTATATCGAGGTTTTTGTTACAAGGTTCATTATCGTTATATAGAGGTTTCATTGTAAATGTTCCACTAGTAAAACCATGTGCCAGCTTACTGCACAAGTGAGTGAAAGTAAAATGATAAAGGCTGCACTGAAAACTCGGGTAAATAAATGGGCATACACTACAAACCATTGAGAACTACGAGAGCAGAGTTGTCAGAAATTTGTATACTTGTTTATGTGACTTACTTGATTCAGAATTCTATTTTGTCTGCTGGTTACATCATGGTTAACATTATTTGGTTCTGAAGTGATTTTTTTTTCCTTCCCAGTGGTTCTGACCGAGCTTGGGTGGTTGGTGACCTGTTGCCAACCTTGGAGAATGGACCGGAGAAGTACAGGCTGTGCCTGCATGAGAGAGACTTTATGCTGGGGACTTTCATCACTAGTAACATCGTCGGTGCCATGCAGAACAGCCGAAACACCATTGTCGTGCTGACAGACAACTTTGTCAAAAGCCAGGTAATCAGTTCCAAATTAAAGTACTGTAAAAATTGGTCCAAAAATAACATTCAATAAAAACTATGTACATATTATTCCAATTGCAGTCGCTATGTACTTTCTTTGGTATGCAGGGAGATTAGTAAGGCAATTGATTTTCTAAAATTTTAAGAGAAAATGTTCTTTCATACTATGCTGTAACAAACTGAGTTATTGTCACAACTTTCAAGTGGGAAGCAAACTCATGTTGTTTCATGTAATTTCTCAATATCCACACTCTACCCAAAGTCTCTCTTAACTAGATGTGTTGACTTTAGATGTGTGTGTTGCAGTGATGCAAATGGATGATGGAGATAGCCAACCACTATCTACCTTTAACTGGACAAATTAAGTTTAGATGCTGTGTGTGCATTTGTGTTGGTTTTTTTTTCCCTACCCTATGCCCCACCCTAGGTGCAGGTAGGGCAATGCAACTTCTGTTATTTTATGTCAACTGTCAGCATGCATCTGCCCTCACATACCCACAGAAGTGCAATATGCCAACCTCGACATGTAGGCCTTAACACGTCGACAATGACTTCTAAGTATGAATCTTTTAACATTAACATTTTATAAATGTTTCTGTTCCAACTACGATGATATTTGCTACTAGCTACAAGCAAATAACCACATCTCTTTCCATTCACATTTATTTAATAAAATGTGTGTGTGTGTGTGTGTGTATGCGTGTGTGCCTGTGCATGTCTGCATGTTTGCGTGTGAGCCTGTGCATGTCTGCATGTGTCTGTGTGTTTGTGTGTCTTTTATGGGTTTTTTGGTTTATCTGTGTGTATGTATGTTTATACTGTACAAATATTTACACAGAGGATGTATCTGTATTGGTGTACGGTAAAATATTTTGGGATGAAATCTCGAGACTTAGTGATTGCTGCATTTTGTCTGGGAATTTCACGAAACTGACAGCACAGACTACAATTATTATACACAATTTCGAAACAGCCACCTAGACATTATACCTTTCTTTAGATTGGTGGAAGGAAAGAACAGTAACTTTCTTCTTATTGTTAAAATGAACTTATTAATTGTTAAAAATTATTCCTACACAAGACACTGCTGATTGGTAGGGTCACTTATTTTTTATGCAAATATAGTGTCCATAGAATTTTATATTGTAAGTACATGCCTGCTGTGTTTATTTAATATTTTGGCACTTCTTTTTGTAGAAAGGAATTTCTTAATTGACAAATTATAACGAGCAAAATACACATTTTTTTCCTGGTGATTGTTTTACAAATTCATAGTACCAATATTGTACCAACAAAGTGTCACTGCTGAGAAATTAGACCGAAGAAAGTTAGTGCTATGAAATAGTTATTTAAATGCCCACCAAAATGCACGTCAGCACGTGGAATTCCAGATCTGGCTCTGATGTCACAGCTTAAATAAGAGCTTGCCCACCCTATGTTTATATATGTTGCGTAGAGTGTCTCTTATTATCGTAGTTGTAATTAACCTACAGATACTGTTTTGTTGTTATCCATTTATTACAGTTCTCCTTTTACATTCTTCTACTTTCTGTTAATCCTCAACTCGTCTATCACTTCCATTACCGTCACTGTAGACAACCTTCTTAAGTTACATTCAAAACACCTTTCCTTCTTAAGATAATAGTTGTATTGTGCAACCTTATAGGTGCATATAATCACCACCTTGTTACACAAACTTATCCATGTTGTTAATCAACATAGGTAGCAATAAATAGTAACAAATTACTCAACATTATAATAATTATAGTAACATGTTACTCTACATAGCAATAATTACTTATTTGCACTCTGTCACAAACATTTAAAAGCTACTTTAAACACCAATAATTTACTCTACATTACTTGCACAAATACTCATCAATATGTATAATATTCTCTTATTAGAACTACAATAACCAACTGTTTATGCAATAATTAAGGCAGAGCTGCCACCAAGTTCATTTCCAAAATCCTTTAATTAGCATTAAAAAATCCTGTAAAATCCTGTAATATTTTCAACTTACGTCTACGTACTTTTTCTAAATATTTATGAGGAAATTCTTGCTGTAGAATTTTGACAGTGAAATTAATATATATAGTAAATTATTATAGTATGTATTGTGAAAAATTTATGTCATATAGGAAACCATTTACTGTTAATATTTTTTACAGACTCAACTATTTTCTAACCTGTTTCGGTAAAAAAATAGTGAAACTTACCACCTGTTTTCCTATTTGGTAAAATTTGTAGCATGAGTTTAGAGAAACTAAGAACGTGTTCAACCGGCTACTTACTGTTGAAAAATGAATCTATCTGCACAAGTTTATTTTATGGCATCGAATAAGACGTATTTAGTTTGCTTGTATCATAGCGCCGCACGTAAAATGTATAGACCCGTATTTATTAACATAATCGCCGCAGGTTTTTTTACCAAAATTTTTGGTACAAAATATAGGGTGCAGCCATTATGAGGGATTTTAAACAATTTTCTTTATTATTTATTTTGGCGTAAAATAAAACGTAAATTTCCCCATATATGCCTGTACATAGCATGATATTTTCAGCAAAAAAAAAAATTCTAGTTTTAAAATAAACATGAAAAAGATTAGGGAATCTCGTTAAACCATTACTGTGTCAATCATTGATGAAGACAGATGTTGGAAATATCAGTGAATATCTAACATTATCCGTATGTCCGTTTTAACCTCTTTAAATATCCATTAAAACTGATAAAATCAGTTAAAACGGCAGGCCTTAATTAAGTCTCACATACTACTCAAAGCTATAAAACTAATACACATATTAATACATTTTTTACAATATTGCACGGTACACAAACTCCTCTTTGTACAGTGTTCTGTGCCTTCACTGATACCTTAAAGGTTTACAAACTGTTCAACCTGCTCTGGTGACATACAAAGAATCTGAAGGGTGTTTGTCAGGAAAAATGTCAATTTCTGCATGACCTTCATTGTAGTCAGTGGGTTTTTCCTGATCAAAGCCCTTGAAGTCTGGCGACCTCCTAACCTTGATGAGCCTCTGGTTCTCACAACCTGATTCCACCACTTCAGAGGATTTATACTGTTTTTCCTACCTTCATATGTACCCTTTTATCTGTCCACTGCCTCATACAGATTACCAGCTCTGTACGAGATTTTCACATCTTTTTGTCTAGTTGATGGTCTCAGATGCTTAGTGTTTTGACGAATGTCTCTACAAGACTTGTCCTTAATAATGTATGATTGTTGTGTATCATATTTTCTACAATTGTGGCTGGTTCTCACACACTACCCTTCTGATATACTACTGCCTGACCTTGTTTGTATGTTGTGGGCTTTCTGTATGCATGCGTGTCGTATTGGTTTTTTACTTTCACTTGTTTTGAAAGTAGTTGTGATATAATTTGTGGCTGTAGTTTTGGGGTTAAGTTACTCGTTGTTACTGGTATCCTTGTACTTACTAACCTGCTCATTAATATTTGTGCTGGTGCAGCTTCAAGACCTGAGAGTGGAGTGTTTCGATACTCCATTAATGGTACCCAGTGTTCTGTTCCCTCTTCCCCACCTTTCTGTAATATTTTTTTTAGCAATCCCACCCCTTTTTCTGCCTGAGGGCAGCGAGGAATAGATGTACAAAACACAAAGTCAAATTCATGGGAGAAGCTTTGGCATTCATATTAACTGAATGGCATGTTATCAGCAATTATTACCTTTGGAATGCCATGTGTACAGAGTATTGTATGTTTTTAAGAGCAATTTGGCAGAAACTAACACACAACGAATGTGGTGCCTTCAAAGTGAGGTCCAGAAAATGACAGTTTCAGAATCGACTGGCTCCATTTCAGTAAATGCAGTTTGCTCGTCCAAGAAAAATGATATTGTTCAGAATAGGAAAAGTAAGGTTGAATTCACTACCAAGTGCAAACAGTGCAACTACACACACTCAAGGAACAATTGCCCTGCTTATGGCAAACAGTGTTGTGTGGCAAATTGAATCACTTTGTGTCAATGTGTCATAATTCCACCAATATTAGAAAAGTTAAAACTCTCGAGAAAGGAAGTGTAGGTGGGGATGATGATGGTGATGATTGTGACTACTATATAGTCAGTGGTATTAAAGTATTGCCAAAAGACATCAACATCAAGAAAGTCAAGAGCTAAGGAACCTAACAAAACATGACTAAATGACATGAAGTCATTGCGATTGAGGACAGGAAAATACTGTTCAAGTTGGATACTGGGTCAGAGGTCAATATTATCCCAAAGAAACTATTCAGGAAAATTGACAGCCAGCTAAAAATAAGGGACACCAATGAAATCTTGGAGAGTTATGGTGGGTTTAAAGTAAGACCTGTAGGAATTGTCAACCTGATATATGAGGCAAAGAAGGTGGTGAAATACATGGATTTTAGGATCACAAATGCACACAACACTTCTATACTAGGTCTCCAAGCCTGTATTCAACTGAATCTGATTAAGAGAGTGGACCTGGTCAGCAGTAATGATGCTGAAGTAAACTTTGCCAGTGATGAGAGTAAAAAGAATTGCAACAATTCTTTCATTCAAGACAACAAAGATGTATTTACTGGACTGGGTAAACTTCCAGGTAAATGTAAAATAACTACTATAAATGAAAATGTTAAACCACAAGCATGGCCTCCAAGACGGCAGCCTCAAACAATCTCCGCCAAACTCAAGACAACCCTTCAGTCATTAGAGAAAAGGAAAATCTTTCAAAAAGTGGATGAGCCAAATGCCTGGGTTCACAACCTTGCGGTCGTGGAAAAATCAAATGGTACTCTAAGAATATGCCTGGACCCACAAGAGTTGAACCAAGCAATAACAAGGGAATTCTATGAAATACCTACTATTGAGCAGTTGGCAGACAAGCTGTCAGGAAAATCACATTTTTCAGTATTTGATCTCAAAGATGGATTTTGACAACTAGAACTTATTAATGAATCGAGTGACCTATGTACATTTTCCACAGCATGGGGCTGCTACAAATTCTTGCATCTTCCATCTGGCGTAACTTGTGCCCCAGAGAAATTTCAAGAAACTAATGAGCGCGTGTTTGGTGACATTGCTGGTGTTGCTGTGTAATTTGACGACATTCTTGTAGCTGCTTCATCGCAACAAGAACATGACCGTATAGTTTCAGAAGTGCTGAAAGGAGCAAGAGAACCCAATGTTAAATTCAACCCAGAAAAACTCCAATATCATGTCACAGTAGTAAGCTTTATGGGACATTTATTTTCTGCTAACAAGATTGTTGTATATGTAATGAATAGAGGTTGGCAAGCATGCGAGGGAATAGAGAAAAACAGATGAAGACGGAGAGTAGAGACGAACAGAAGGTGAACAGGAGAATGTGTGTTTATGTGTTAGAATGTCAAATAGATAAATTTATGTGAAAAACACAGCAGTGTGGCGACGAGGAGTGACACGAATACATGCTCAGATTCTATGAAAGAACTTTCAACTTCGGGCGGTGTATAAATGCTCAACATGAATTGACGAAAATGGCGGAAACAACAATGAAGTATTTGTCCCCCGGGAACTTCTCGCAGTTCAGTTTAAAACAAGACAATTGGGGGAAATATGGTGTGAAAAACTCCAACAATATTTTGTTGCCAATGACGTGATGGAAGTGAAATGTGTACCTATTTTGTTGACATTATTAGATAACGATGCATATGCGGGATCTGTATATTACTAAAAAGCCAGCCGACTTGAAGCTTCAGGAACTTATGAAGACCTTGTTGGACCACTTGAAGCCAAAAACATCAGAAGTGACAGAGCGATATAAATTTAAGGAGCGTAAACAGACGCCAGAAGAGACGATCGCTCATTATGTAGCAAGTTTAAAACGTTTGTCAATAAACTGAGAAGAGAATATACGAGATCAACTGGTTTGTGGTCTCCGTGATACGAGACTTCAGAAACGTTTACTAAGTGAACCGAAACTTACCTATCAAAAGGCAATTGAATTGGCAACCGTCTTTGAAACATCAGTTCGTGAAGTATCCGAAATGCAAAACAATAGAGATACAAGTGATGGACTGAACATAAACTATACTACTCGAATTCACAGAAATTCATTCGTAAGTTTTCCTTGGCGCTAGACACAAACACATTGTCAAACTACCAGATTGTCAGTGTCCATCCAAACATTGGTTTGAGATTTGTAGTGTACAAGAAGGGAGATAGGTGTGTCCTTGAAGCATCGTGGCTTGACATATTTTCCCTTGACAGTCAGTTTCACCTGGTGTGTCCCCGCAGCATTCACACACACCAGGACAGCTATACGTTCTTTATTCTGTTAAAAACCATGAGAAATCATTTCATTCCAACCTGTTAAAGTAGTGTGCTGTAGACATTTCCACAACAAGCCAGTTTCGTCAGTATTATAAACTTGGTAAGGAATAATATGGCTAAGGGGAAACACGTAACATTAACAATAAAGCAGAAACGTGAAGTTTTGCGAAAAATTGGATTGAGGTGTACGTGTTGCTGCTATCACGCTCAAGTACGGGATTGGGGAGACGACTGTATACAATATAAAAAAGCAAAAGAACATACTCAAATCGTTCATAGCCGAAAGCGAGTCTGAAAAGAGTTGTATAAAATATAATACTCTTCACAAACCAAAACTACTTGAACTAGACTCTGCATTATTTAAGTGTCAGCGATATTCTGGCTCATGCTCTTTGAAAAAGGAAAGGAATGTTATGAAAAATGGGGCTTACAGAGGCTTAGCCATTTTAAGGATTAGCATGGTATTCGAAAGCTTGATGTGTCAGGTGAACAGAAATCAGATGATACTAAGGCCGCTGATAGATTTTATGCATATTTACTTTGTAAATATGATAAGTGAACTATGATAAGTGAACATGAACTTACAGAAATTCAAAACAGAAACCAAACACGGTTTCCTCACCAAGCCACCCAGGCCTCAGCAGGACCTTCGGTCAAACACACCTGTACCTCAGGTGGGTGACGATAATGAATTTGTGTTAGATCTATGTAGAAATAACTGTGGAGGGAAGGAAGCAGATAGTGAGGGACTAAATGACAGTGAAAGTGAGGAGTTTCGAGGGTTCGAGGCTAGGGAGACTCAGGCCCAAAAGGTAACAAAACAGAGTGAAGACCAAGAAAGTCGTACCGACTAACAAAACCTAGGAAAATCCTCAATTTGTAACAAAAATGTGTGAAACGTAAGAGACAGTAAATAACTGTTTAGATAATAAGATACCAGAGTAATACCAATAAATGTGGGTAAATTTAAAATTGTGTAAATGTGTTGAAACATGTGTGCATACAATTAGGGAGGAAGAGTGTTGTACATGTAATGAATAGAGGTTGGCATGCATGCAAGGGAATAGAGAAAAACAGATGAAGACAGAGAGCACAGACGAACAGAAGATGAACAGGAGAAAGTGTGTTTATGTGTTACAATGTCAAATAGATCAAGGTATGTAAATATGTAAGAGTTAAGTAAAATAAAGGTATGTATTTCATACGTAACAATGCAGTCTATATGTATTAAACCTTATACTTATTAGCTTTTCGTAAATTATTCAGGATATCACCAAATTACATTTTTAAATTAAAATCCGAGTTTCACAAGTATCAATGTAGCAAAAAAAAAAAAAAACAATAAAACACTACCAAATAAACACTGTAAGATT
>PNEQ01089515.1:0-21236 GCA_003012365.1 Medauroidea extradentata | reverse complement strand
CCATTTGCCTATATTATTAATGCAATACCATTATACTAACGTTTAATTATCATGCAAGTATAAAGTTATACTGAAATTAATACTGTCTTGATATCTTGTTAGCCATAACACATGTTTTTGTGCTAAAATTTGTTTTTTTCATTTCCTGAAAAATTGTGTCAGCGTTACATCCAACGTTCTTCCACGGAGGTATTCAATTCCCTCTTCATGCTGAAATGGCTGAACACATTTAGATAAACAATTTTGTATAGAGATTTCGTAGATCCTGAAATAATCCATAAAATACTTTTTATCCTAGATAATGTACAGTGTCTGTGGGTTATTTAATTTACCCGAATTTTAATAAAATTCGACGTTAAGGTGTGTATGTGTGTTTTTTATATCTTTAGGTAGCTTTGTATACAATGATACCATCATACATGGTAAACATTTACAGTAAGCTTCGTAATGGTTATCGAATTTTGATGAATTTCCTATATACAACTAGGCACGTATTATTCTTACTTATTTCGCTTACTTATTATAATGACCTGAGCTGTAATAAATATTTTTTTCTTAAAGTGTATTTACTTTATGTGTAGTTAAGTCCAATGTATTTATATTTTTAATTTACATTCAAAATAGCTTAATGATAATTCGATGTTAAACGGGGGCGAAGCCGATGACACATCTTGCGTATAATAATATTAAACCTCCTTCATGATAAATTATACCAATAAATAAATATACCACGTAACGTTACATCGTCTTAATGGATTATTTCACCCAACGGTTGACATACAACATTTTATACAACAGCTTTCTAATATAATGCTATGTAATTTTTCTATGTGGTTTTTGCCGTTAGAGCACCAATCACATGCACTGAAGATTGATGTTCTATTTTAAAAACCTCATTTTTTAGATCCACCTGAACGAAGCGACATGTAAAAGCAAGAAATAATATAAAACCTTGCTCTGCTACGTTACGTTACCACTTCAAATGCATAAAATTAAATTTATTTACGATGGCGGTAAAATAATTGTACTTTTCGTTAACATAACGACAAGAAAAAAATTATACATATTTCGACTTACCACGTTCAATATTCCTTGAAAGTAAAATCCTGCGTGACATTAGGATTAAGTAATAAAAAAACTTAATTCACTACCAAAATTGTTGAAAGTACAGCAATGAGGATTGTAACCAAAGACAAACACATACATGTTCTGAGTTATGTTAAGGTGGGATTTGTGTACTTATACAACTGTAAGTTACCGACGTTTTATCTGTACTAGGTTTTCAAAACAATTCTTGTAAGTGAACACAAAAGTGAAGACAGAAATGACATCTTCAGACGTGTAACTATGTCATTAACATAAGAATCAGCACTAGGGCAGAAAGCGATTTTCTTCACAGTTCAATATTTAAGTAGGAATGTGATTTTATCTTTCATTTACAACTCTTCTAAGGCCTTTGTATAAATATCATAAACGACAGTAATTTCAATCCATTCTGTACTTACGCTGATTATCCGCTAGCTGAGTAATGTCAAATGTACTACGTGTTCGAAATTTCCATCGTGTCATTAAGATGGAACATTCATTTGGATGTTAGAGTGATACATTTTTCGAACTTATTACACTCCAGGGCATTTTTAATATATCAGGCACGACAGACAAATGTTCTTAATTATAACGAAATTGCTTCTTCTCCGTTTCCGTAAATATTTTTGAACAGTTAAGAGTTAAAAAACGTTTATTATTTTTTTTACTTAGGCGACTTCTGAGGCGAAAACACCAATTATACATGTGTAATGATACGTTTTAAATCAATTTATATCAAACTATTTACCTTGTTGTCAAATGTTCCCAAACTTCCAAAATTTCCTCATATAAAAGGTAACACGATTCAGATATCTTATTTATCTGGTAATAAACTTTGCCCCTTAAACTACACTAGTATGTTTTTAATAAAACCTGAGGTTGCTAGTTTTTGTGAAATTTTATTTTCGTTAGTACGTTTTGCCATAGGTACTATTTCAGCTGTCTCATATACTTCAGTATCCAAATTCTTTCTTAATATGAAATATTCCTTCCTATTACGAATGTATACGATATTCCTTTGTGTAACCGTTCGACTTTACGTGAAAATTTGTACAAGGGATGTACAAAAATAGCGTATTTCGGATCAAAGTGAAATGTTTTATGAAGAAAAGTTTGGGTTAAAAAAAACCACATTACTCTCAGCATAATTTCAAATTTGTAATTATAATATATTTTTGGGCATAGAAAGGCGTTTTTCCATGAGTGTATAATCATTGCAATTTAACCTACATAATACAACATAATCCCAACACACATTATGATTATATAAGAAAATTAAAAATTAAATGATATGACGTCTTAATATCCGCGTTGTTGTGCGCCAAATGAACGTAATTATATAACAAAAACGATGGCGAACATTAAAATATAGGTAAATAATGTAATTGTATTGTGAATACTCAAGATAGTGATATAAAGAGTATGTTGTAACGGCTGTTTGTAATGCCTTGAAGTGAACTATCAGGCTTACCAACGTCGCTATTGAGGTAATTGCTAAAGTTTTCAGTACGGAAAAATCTTCATTTAAAACCAAGAAGCACACTAGACATAAATTGATATTTAGACTGTCGTAAATAAAGCGTCGTGGATACATTTCCAGCTTGTTTTTTGTAGATGACATTAATACACATAACATGTAAACACAGTTATCATGAAAACTATTAAGAAAATACTAAAAATGTTTAAACATATTTGCCAAAGAAAAATAATGAAGAGAAAAGCTATAACTTAACAGTAGGAGTCTGCAACACTAGCTCGTGTTTCGTGAATTATTCAACGTTTTAAAAGTACTTCTAGGATAGCTTCCGGTATTCAACGCAAGTAATGATGATGTAGCTCAGTGGAGAAATAAGCTACATAAATGTACACGTTGACGAATAACTTAACACAACCTCAAAACGAGGTTACATAGTGACATTTAGGCGTAACTTTGTGCCACTTAAAACGTTCATTTTCTGGCCTCTTAATACAATAATTTAATTTTAAAACGGACGGTTTAGATATATGTTTTATAGTATTCAGACAGAGATACATTTTTCTCACTCAAACATTTTGAGTATCGAGAAGTCATCCATGTTGTCGAAAGTATCCTTAGCTTACGGTACTTAATTAGCACTCTTGCAATTTTTCAATGATCTGAGTAAACAGAGGAAGATCGTAGAAAGACTACACTTGTGAGAGCCAAGCGTATCTCCGTCTATGACTTCGCTCATCTTCTCATCTCCGACACGCTAAAGTATTTTTAAGTAATGTCGTGATGACCTTCTTCAGCAGAACGTATCACGAATAAAAGTATTCCTCTTAATTCCTAATTTACGATGTACGAACCACGCTGTGCCTCATACCATTATTTTCACTTTCTTACTTACTGCAAAACACTACAAAACCAATTTAGATTACCCCTTGCCACCCACTAGACGCAACTCTTCTAGTGACGAGATGTAAGTGAGATCTTCGCCTTATTTGGGTCGTGTTGATCTCCGTTTGAACTCGAAAACTGCACACACACACACACACACACACACATATATATATATATATATATATATATATATATATATATATATATATATCGGAAACCATTCTCAAGTTCATGACGGCCAATATTTTGCTGCAACTAAGCTGGCGTAACGTTCCTAACTGAAGTCTGAATTTTTGAAAATTTTGAAACATAACTTATTTTTAAAAATTCTGTATATCACTTATCGAGAGATTTTATTTGCTGGGATACGAGGTTCTCATTTTAGTAGAAACCCAAAAAAACGTATTTAATGGCTCGTTACTCTGTGATAAAACACAACTACAAAGACGTATAAACACGCTCATGTAAGCTGTTCACTTTAAACTGAGCACTCCCCAACATTTTTAATAACCAAAAAAATTATTTTATTGGAACCAAAATTGATAAATTTTCAGTGTGTTGAAACGTTTGCATGCACTTGTTTTTAGTTCCATCATAGCTTTCATATTGAAAATAGATAAGGTAAATATAAAACAGCTAAAAGAAAAATTTCATCAGTGCTCACTTTATCGTGAACAGTCCATAGACTGTAAGACACTTTGCGGTAATATTTACTTAATGGTTAAACAATTTAAAAACTTCATTAATGATTTAAAATATCGTGCAGAGATTATTTCTTCTTAGGATTTCAACTTTGATATAAATTAACTTCACAGGAAGTACCATTTTGGTTTGGTTGACTGCCGCATACCTACTTGCGGGAAGACGTGAAGCAAAAATGTTACTCTCTATCTGAACGCCTAACATGGCAGTCCGTCATAATATAGCGCGGTGCAGTTGAATGCTACTTAGGCTGCCCAAACTATGTGTGAGAGAGGCACAGCTAGTTTAGTACTTTCAGAGTGTGGGAATATTTAAGAAGAGGGCACGAAACACTCTTAGCCAGATTAATCTTTATTTGTGTTTCGCTGATGAAGTCCTGTGACGATACCTACAACACGGACGTAAGCGAGGAACATTTTGTAACAAATTGTATAAAAATCAGCACAGCTAAATTCATCAAGAGTTAATTTTGTTTATATAGTGGGTACTGAGAAAAACATTGATCTTTGAAACGAAACGTCGTTAATTCTGACAGTTTGGAAAACTACTGTGTTTTGTTTCGTCTCATCGTTGTGTCGCATGTCAACTTAGGTTTCTTTTTTATATTTTTGTTATTTAATTTATTTTCTGTTTTATTCCTTGTTTTATCTGACCAGATTCCAGTTTTGAAATTTCATGTTGTGTATGTATCCTGATGACTAAAGCATACTCTGCTTATTTATGTTGTCTTGTATTATTTTTAGTTATCTTTTGACAGTCATTTGTTTCGCAATGGAGTATGTCCAATCAAATAAATCCAGAGAAAACATTATTCAAATGCTACACACAGAAATAACAAGATAGTTTATCGTAAAGCAAATAACTGGTGTGAGTGATGAAAAAAATACTAATTTTTATTCATATATCAAGAAACTCCGAATCAGGAGTCCAGTCAAACAATAACATATGAAAGAGACATACATAAAAAAACAAATACAAAGAAACACAGAATGAAAAATTATAATGAGATTCGACAAACAACAGTTTACAAAATACAATTAATTATAATAGAACAGAGGAACACAGCAGTCAGCAAGGAACGCGCAGAAATTTCGGGTTGGAAATTAAGTTAGATTTCTAAAACTCCAACGAAACAAGCAGAAGAAAACAAACACTGAACGTAAAAAAAAAAAAAAAACAATGGAAATAGACAAGGAAGACAGTGGAAAGTACACAAATGACTATAGGACAACAGAAGACACGGGTTTCAATCAACGATGTTTGCTACGTTTCGGGAATTGAAATCTATTCTCGTCTTCAGGTGTTAGGCGCAACTGGTCATAAACACCATAGTACCTTTATTTCTATATGTTTGCTACATGGTCATCTCAAAAATTTACCTTGTTGCGTTACCTTACCTGTTATTAATTTAAAATTATTTGATGCATATATCTTGTTTTATTTTGTTTTCTCTGTATGCATGCACAGTGAATGTTGTATGTTGTTTTCTAGTATAAAAATGAAGGAAATATCTAAAACCATCTTGTTGAATATATGTTGTGGCTGATGTTTCACTATTAGAACACCGTCTTGTGCTGCACAGAGCTGTTTAACTCATAGTAGTTATTTACATCACGATGCTAGTATTTTTATTTTGCTATCTTTCTAAGGGTTCTCACACACCTAATAAACGTGAACATTTATTACCTCAGTACCAACTAATCGCCAAATCTTAGAAGCTTATTAATATCCTTTCAGCAGTAATAGATTTAACTTACTAAATAATCGCCACAATAAACATATCTCATGTTTATAATGTAAATAGAAACTATAATAATTATGAGTATATACTTGACAAACTAGTACAAGGCAATATAATAATAGGTACTGTAAATGCCCAAGTAAATGATGTACCTGATGTAAGTTAACTCTGATTAGTGCAAAATTCGAATTTATTACTCTCCTAAAATATTTGCCATAGAGTAGAAAGTAATTTTTATTCAAACGTTGAAAAATAATACAGTACGGCATATATCTTAGAAACAAATACAAAAATTCAATAAACCTCCCATAACGCTAATAAGGTGGTGAATATAATCTTTAATAGTAACATTGCTATAAAGAGAAGTCGTTGCTTAATGGGCAGTGTAATATAATTTTCTTGTATTTTCAGTATTCAAGCCATAACATTTATTAAAATTGTGTTATCAAAATTTGTCTTTCACAAGACATAATATATATTCATGATGAACTGCTTGACATAAATAGTAACGGCGTGTTTCATTGATTTGTCATACATAATCGGTACAAGGGAATTACAGGTTAACTTTCAAGAATTACTACAAGTCCAAAATAAAATAAACATGCAACGCTATTATGACCTCCAAAATTCACCACAAGTATATTCTATGCCTCAACATTGCTACATTTAGCAAAAATGTTTTACAACAGAAATTATTGTAGAAAATCGATAAATTAAATTTTAGCATATATATATATATATATATATATATATATATATCGTGGTGTAGCGTAACTCACGTGTTCATTTTTTTACGCGAAACAAAATGTACTTGTTCCCAATAACTTTATTTAAAAAAACATAAAATATATTCTTATATGCTTTTAGGAATATGGAACGTCTTTAAAAAAAATCCGAAGCTCCTCGAAATGGTTGAAAATTATTTTTCGGAGTTCATTTTTTTAAAACCTACCTACAATTCTGCAAACAAAGAACGCTAAGGCACCGAAACGTTGCCTACACGTTGTCTGCACGTCACGTGACAACACTGCATCGTTGCTACAACGTGCTGTGACGTGCCAAGTATGTACAGAGTAGGTGTTCGGCAACGTGGCAACGCCGCGTGCAGAAAAGTTACAAAGTAACGTTGCCTGCCCGTCACAATAGCGTATTGTCTGCATTATGTACCGACGTCACCCTCACGTTGCCTGCCCGTTACCAGCACATCTCCAGTACTTTAAGAGCATATAGCTAGCACGTTACCTGCACGTTTGCCAGCACGTCGCCGGCACGTATTCTTCACGTTAATACCCCGTAAAAGGCATGGGACTTAAGCAGCTGTCTATACACTGCTTTCTAGATTAATATGTTTGATATCCGTTCACCTTCAAGCAAACTGCGATCAATTATATTATCATTATTGAATATCAGAATGATTAAAATATGATTAAAAAAGCAAGGGAGTTAAATTATATATTGAGCATTTCGACACACAATAAATGGTACACGGTAAATTATTTAATTTATGGTATTTGAATGTAACAAAAATTTCTTTTGCAGTCGTAATGCAGTGTCAAGAAAATATTTCATATGTGTTACATGTTATTAAACAAAATTTTAGACACTTAAAATACTGTACACTAATTAGGATACCACAAACGCTAAAGCAAAACGATGGTTATTGAATGATTAGTGCAAGCGAATAAAAACTGTTTACATGTAGAACAGTGTTGGTCAAAAATTAAACTTACTTTATTGATAAGTAATGTACACATATAACGTTTATGGCATGTACATGCAACTGTGAGGTCCCATCTGCAACATTGGCAGTGTAATGTTACTTGCAATGCAGGCAACGTACTACGAGGACCCATTCTGCAATGTTGCCAATGTATCGTTTCTAAAACATACATGGAACTTGTTGTGAGGTCCCACTGCAACACTGTCAGTATAATGTTACTTGCAATGCAGGAAACGTACTGCAAGGTCCCGTTCTGCAACGTTGCCAATGTAACGTTTCCGGCACGTGCAGGCAACATGCTGTGAGGTCCGATCTGCAACATTGTCAGTGTAATGTTACTTGCAATGCAGGCAACGTACTGCGAGGTCCCATTCTGCAATGTTGCCAATGTAACGTTTCTGAAACATACATTGAACTTGCTGTGAGTTCCCATCTGCAAGATTGTCAGTGTAATGTTACTTGCAATGCAGGCAACGTACTGCAAGGTCCCGTTCTGCAATGTTGCCAATGTAACGTTTCCGGCACGTGCAGGCAACATGCTGTGAGGTCCGATCTGCAACATTGTCAGTGTAATGTTACTTGCAATGCAGGCAACGTACTGCGAGGTCCCATTCTGCAATGTTGCCAATGTAACGTTTCTGAAACATACATTGAACTTGCTGTGAGTTCCCATCTGCAACATTGTCAGTGTAATGTTACTTGCAATGCAGGCAACGTACTGCAAGGTCCCGTTCTGCAACGTTGCCAATGTAACGTTTCTGGCACGTGCAGGCAACGTGCTACTGCGTTCCATTTACAACGTTTCCGGCGTTACGTTTCTGCCACACGCAGGCAACATGCTGATGACTTTGTGACCAACTTAGCATATTGTAACGTTGTAACGCCATACTTTCCACATTGGCCATAGATTAAAGTACCTCACAAAAATAATTACTATAAAATATTTTGAGCTTATTTAGTGATCTGCGCATAAAATCATTATTATTTTTGGCGCACCTCTCAGTGACGCCCATATTGCTCAATTTTATTTATAGCCACACGCGTGTAAAAACACTACGTGACAACTTCCCTTAGGACGACGGCGATGATTTTACTGCAGGTTTTGATGCAATTAGACTTGCTTATGGTTGAATTAGTTGGGAAAAGGAAATTTCGTGACAAGGTAGTGGATTCTAGCATTCAAGTAATTAAACTGAAGAATTTTTTCTTTTCACTATAAATTAGACAAGGAATAATTTATGCCGCCAGTTGCGCTGAAGTCTGTAATGAGACTAATAAAAACAAGGAGATAATATAATTAACTATACTTATACAAAGTACATATACACATTAGTACATTAAACGTTTTTTTCTAAAAAAAAACCACAAGTGATATCAGCTTGTAAGTCTTATAAACAACAAGAGAAGCTAATATTTACAATCACGAACGTTTTAGAATGAAAATGGCAACTGATTTCTCACACTTAACGACACCAACGTAAATAGTGAGAGAAACTGTCACTTGCCAAACTAATGGCGCTGAGATTCCTAACCTGTATAGAGTCACCTGTATAGAGCAAGCTGATTTGAGCCCTGCCTCGCCAGAAGAACCTACATAAGAATGTATTGAGATCTGCGACTTCATCCCTCCAAACATAACAGTCTTGCTTCTTGTTTGGCCGTTTACGTTACATAAGCGAAGAACGGTGTGAGAGTTCTCTTGTCGTACAAGTTACTCCAAACCTGTAGTTGAATTAAGACCAAGCTCGGTAGTTACGCAGAGATATTTTCAAAGCAACGTGATTTACATATCTAAGAATCCCTACGTCGTTTTGTCAAAAATATAGCGTAATCTGTACCCAAATTTATTGTATCAATAAACCTAATACTCTTTCAGGTTTTTGCACCCAAAGTATCGCCTATTTTTTTGCGAGCGAACGGTGAATTATTTTCAGAATGCCTACATATAATTGGACATCGTTTGACAGCCCTTAGTCTTGAAAGCATTCAGATGTTCGGTTTTAATATTAATGTAAAAGAACTACGTAGCATGACCTTAACCTTAGCCGATGATATACACGACCATGGCGAGACATGCTCTGTCGTTCACGCAGGGTCTGTAAACGGGTCAGCAGCGGGTCGCATAGCGTCGTCGGGCTGCCTACATGCCAGGAGCTATGGCTCGACGCTTTCTAAGTCCCGCAGCGTCGGAACGAGACTTCGACATCCCCTGCGTTCGAGCGCGGTAACCCACTCTACTTACCTCCCCCCCTTAACACGGCACAGAACTCCCCCCCCCTCCCCCCACACACCAACACACAGTCTTAACGCAGGAAACCCCATTACTTGGGGAGCATTATTTGGTCGCGCCCCGTGGCGCGTCGTGCCCCACCGTCTGGCGCTGCGGGATTGCCTGCCCTGCAGGGGCTGTGGTCGCCGTCGGAAGTAGAGCGGCTGTTCGTCGCTTTACTCCCCCCTCCCCTGAACAACCA
The DNA here is from genome assembly GCA_003012365.1 of Medauroidea extradentata. Lineage (NCBI taxonomy): Eukaryota > Metazoa > Arthropoda > Insecta > Phasmatodea > Phasmatidae > Medauroidea > Medauroidea extradentata. The sequence continues at coordinate 11,154 of PNEQ01089515.1, read as the reverse complement.
TCATTTCCCCTCCACTCATTTCAACTGACTCCCAGGGGAGTCCATCACAGCTACAGCTGCCCCGCAATTAATTTCAAACCTAGAGTACAAGGAAAGTGGTACAGGGAGAAGGGAAGGCAGGCGTTCCCCGTAGAGGAATTGGTGCGTATCATGTATTTATTTTCTAAAGTACTGTTATCATGCCAATTTAACTAAATTACACTATTTAAATTGCATAATGGTTACTTTTAATATTTAAATTTGCTTATTTTACACTCCCTAGAACATATTTGTGGCAACAACAAGAAAGGAAGTAATAAATTTACTCCGATACTTTTATACATTAATTATGTAAATGGCTTTTATAGATGTCTTCAGGCCCATGGAATCAATATAAATCGATGTTCCCGTTTAGATTGTAAAATAACCATACTATATAATTTTTGAAATTTAAATTTTCTGTACAAAATATTCTTTCGCTCTGAGCAATTACTTATACACCAAATCAGTAATAGAAGTACCTCACATAATTTAGAAATTTATGTTTTTATTCTCTCACGCGATGATTGCGATTAAACATATAACATGAATTCTAAAGCAAGCCTTCTAGGAGTGTGCGGTGTGCGTGGACTTCTGTAATTCTGACTTATGCCTAATTTATAACTATCAAATTAATAATATCCAGATATTTACATTAACCGAATTCCAAAAATACTTGAGTTTTGATAAAAAAAATACTTCCGTATGCTTCTGCACGAGAGGTTTTCGGATAGTAAAATTCTTTTCAAATTATTTTAAAATTTCAGTTGATGTAGATTATTGGATATAAGTATATTATTAGTTATGAATTATAGTTTACATTTTTGTAGAGTTCGTCTTATCAAGCCATTATTTTCATAAAAAGTGTTATTTTTTTACTCAAAAACAAAGCATGCACTGCCTAGTGAAGTTTAGATGTTAAAGACGATTGAGTATTCCAGCCAGTCGCTCGACATCTTATCTTTCCATACCCCTTGTGTTAGAATTCAAATGACTGTAAGTTAGTGTCACTTTCGCAATTGGCCTTCGACTAAACTGACACTTCCTGAAAGGCGGTGAGCTAATCATAAAGTGAGTGAGAGACTTTGGTCAGCACTTAACGTCAAGGTCCTCAGCACTGGCGAGGGATGACAAGATGTGAGTACGGTGCAGCGCTGGAATGAAGGGGTGGAGGAAACGGGAGATCCCCGAGAAAACCCGCCGACCAACGGCATCGTCCGGCACGATTCTCACGTGCGAAAATTCTAGGCCCGACCCCACCGGGAATCGAACCCGGATAGCTTTGGTGGGACCAATCATAATAAAGCAGGTAAATGTAGTCCAAGTCGTTTAGTGAAACAGTGATAGTTAGCAGCCAATGAGCAGGTGTTGTGCCCTTAAAAAAGACAACGTATAACTTATTTTCGGGACTAGTGTACATGTTAGTGAACGCGCGAATTTTTCTGGTACTTACTAATATATTACGTTGAATGACTTTGTTCTTCCTGTCATGATGCTTTAAAACTGCTAAAACCCAGCGCAAAATACATTTACTAAAATTCACACATTTTCAAATATAAAATCGAGTCGATTCCGTTATTCATAGCAGCAGTTAATTGTTAAAATTACATTTGTCTTTAATTTTGCGTTGACATATGACGGCTGGCTTGTGGCCGTATGTAAGCGCTGCCATTATTTCCCGTGATAGAAATTTTGTTCTAACTGCTGTACTATCAATGAAAAATTGTTGTGTGTATGGAATACAGAAAACGATTTATTGATATCGCGTGGTTCAATAAATCTCGCATGCCTATCTCTTCAGTTTTTGCCTTGTGTTGACAAGGAATAAAAAAGCGACGAAAATATGTTTTAAAAATAATCGTTAACCGAAAAAACGCTTTATCTTTGAAACACTGACTGATGAAAATATCTCGATGGTAAGGTTAGAGTGACGTATGGACCAACGTAAAAGTCCAGTCGTAATAAACGTGAATGTTGCTGGTACACCGTAGTTTATTAATTGAAGATATTGCACGTGACACTATCAAATATTATCTCATCTTATCGGTTTTGTCAGATCTAGTTTAACAGGATTAGACAGAACAGCGAGCATTAATTTTGTGCTTTGACTTCTAACATAAAAGTAAGTTGCAAAGGCGTTTTTTATCTACTTTGTTATTCATTATTTAAAACATAGTTCGTGTATCTTTCCTGAAATAAAACATTTTGATATACTGTTTTTAATCGCATTTCAAAGCAGCACTAATTTATCTTCATTTACTCTTCGGACATAAAATAATTTTTTTTCCGTTTATAATATGTGACGCCGTTTGTTCATCACCCCATCATGTGTAATCAATTGTCACAAATTACAGAGATAATATTAATAAAAATGTTATGTGACCATTCATTCTTCTCGCCATCATGTCAGAATGCCAATAAAACAATTTTCATAAAACAATTGTCTATGCACATAATTTTACTCAGGAATAACAGAAATGTAAATATTTTGTCTCGGTGGAAACAGCAGGTACAAGTGTCTAACGTCTGGGTCTTCTTGACTCCGCTATTGAATTCTTCGCATACCTTTACGACTTCTTCGCGAACCTTCGTGACTCATTCGCGAACCTTCGCGACCCCATCGTGAGTTCGTTGCCACAACAAACTATGTGATACGATATATATATATATATATATATATATATATATATATATATATATATATAGTTAATTAATGATCGACAACGATGTAATTAAGCGCCAAAGTGTGTTTCAAGTATTTTATTCAATTTATTGAGGTTTTTTCGTATGTCTAAATGTTAAAAATCCGATTATGTGTAAATTTTCGACTTTGTATCGCCTATACGTGATTTAAATGAGCGTTTTAAAAGTGGATCACACTTGTAACGGCATAGTGCCCGAAACACGATTTCCTTCATTATTAAAAAATAAAAAATTAATAAAAATATATGTTTTCTCTTTATACTTGCGAAAATGCGGTAATAAACCTTACGGTGGTGTTTCACCAACCAAGTTTAAGAGATTTAATCTTGATTAATCGGCACATAATCTCGATTATACATGTTTTGTGTTTAACCAAGCAGTTAAACTAGAATTTCTCGTCTTAAGCGAGATTAAATTTTAACTGCTCGATTTTGTTCGGGTAACTACGCTAATTTCGCTTAAGTTCAAATTAAACTGGCGGGAGCACTGTATAGCTTGGTATTTGAAGACAATATAGACGAAGAAGACTCTATTCCTGTGTATCAACCTCGTTGGATTCGTGAAAGAAATCATTATTTTAACAAATATGATGATATAGACTTCCGAATACATTTACACTTTTCAAAACAATCGGTTCATTCATTTTTGTGGTACATATGAGGTTATGTTCCTCGTATGGTATTTTAAGGTAAACAAAATATATACAGACGAAAAAATAATTCAACAATTGTGTGCAGATAAACATCAAAATAATGTAAATTATATTTGCTGGACCATCTTCACTTGGTCTTTCTTTCTGGCTTTGCTCCAAAGTCACCCAGGGGTGCCTAGCCCCTAGATATTATGACCCAAACACGCCTCCCTCTCAAGCCTCTCAAGAACGTTGTACTAAAGTTTCCAAATTATATCATTTCTGCATAAATAATAAACAAACACGCATTCGACAATATCTGAAAAGGGTTCGGATATTTATGACAATTAAGGCAACTCAGCTCACACAACCCATCGTGCAGCCAAGTTTAACTAATTTCTGGTAACTTAAACTCGCTGTGTTGTTGGTGGAACGTACCTCTAACTTAAACTCAGGTTTAACTCTTCATAGAGTTTTGTTAATCTCGCTTTGTGGCGAAGTTAAACTTCGTTGGTGAAACCGGCTCTTAGTGAAATATAACAAATACGTCGAGATGGAGAGTTACGAATGTAAATACCAACAGTACTCAGTTCGATACATCTAAATTATTATTTAAGAATATATATGTGTCTGCAAAACTTGTAGAATTATGCTTTGATTGCTGTTAGTAAATTTAATATCGAGAAGTTAAATAAGTATAACTCTAATGGCGTACAGGCTGCTGATCATGATTTTTAAAGTATAAAAGTTAGTCTTTACTTTAACGTCAATACTAATATTATTTGAGCTACTGTTATTATATGATAATTATGTGTCAGCTGTAATTAAACGTAACTGTATCTCATATACAGCCTGCCTAAAAGCCCGAGACTTACATGTTTGGTTAGCTAAGTACTAATAAGTAGGTATTTTTTACTGAATGACAGCTGTTAGTAGCATACACTTACGATACATGGGTAAAATGCATTTTTAAATTATAGACATGCCGCACAAAAATATTTTAAGTAAAATTTGTCAACAATATTTCAGCTACGTTTGAATAACCACTAGATAACCAACTGTAAAAGGCGAAAACCACTATAATAGGCCTATGTGAAGTGCCAACATACAATTCTTAGTTCGAAACTAATACGTTAACTATTACAGTGGTTACCACATGCCTGCAATGTAAATACCGGTCTCACTTTACCCAATGCTTAAAGCATCGGTCTTAAACCAAACTACATACATGATTAATGTTCTGCTAGCTAGTGACGCGACTAGAATAAAGCTGATGGGAAAGTCGCGCGTGTCACAGACAGCCAGTACGAATGTCGCCAAATTTAGTACCAAACCGAATTTCCGTAAATTAACATTTCTAATAAGTGATTTTCCGATTTCGTAGATTCTAACAGTAATAACAAAATAGAAAGTAAGTACTAGCGACAACTTAGTCTTAAGTTAGGAACCAAAAACTTTATAAGTTTATTACCTTTTATCGTCGATTATAGTTGCTGTTTTTAAAACTACTACAAGAAATCACGTTTGATGAGCCTTGCCGATCTTACTGCTTACAGGCGAGTGTTTATAATAAAACAATTAAGGAACGGGTAGGGTCCCACATAAAAAATACACATCACAAGTAACACCAGTGATGCCTAGCAGAGTCTAATAGAAGTCGATTCTCAAAGTTACATACGACATGCAGCCGTCTGGCAGAGATGAAGTGTGGAGCTGGCATGCTACCACGACGCTGTGCTGGTAAACATGTATGTCCTTACCACCAAATAATACTACGACTGTCAGTGCATGCCTTAGAGAAACGCTATTTTTTTGCATTTGCTCGATCGATGTGCATTGAATTTAGTTTGCTTAAGGGATCCGCCTAGCTAGCTGCTCGTAGACACCTTGAATCGTCTCAGCAATTGTACATTTGCTAGTAGCACTAGGCAGTAGTGTGCTCAATATGACTCTTTAATACGGGCAATATATGTGTGTGTGTATGTATATATATATATATATATATATATATATATATATATATATATATATATATACACGAAAAATTTAGGTTAACTTTCGAATATATTGAAATAATGTTAATGTACTTCTTGTCAAGTAAACTGTATACGGCGCAAGTAGACCTACGAACGTATCGTAAATATGTGTAGCAGTGTTTTTGTTATGATTAGTGTTAGCTGACGGTCAAGACGTATCGATACTGAGGTCTATAAGGTACCTATGCCAAGGCACATACACGAGAGAACAATATGTCAAGCAACGAATATATTAACTGGTAATGGTATCGATAAAGGATTCATTAGTATAAGTCCCACATTCATGTGTGGCATGTTTACCATTAGTAGAGACATGCAAAATTGGCGTTATCATTTGGTAACAGACTAAACTTCACTTTCCTATACATAACAGAGCATAATCTGCCATTCAATTGGCCACGAACTTTTATTTATTTTCATTTACGTGTGTTGCGTCTTTACAGAGATTGGTCTCTCTACCGTGTAAGTATCCTCCGCGGCAAGTCACGACAATATCGGCCAGCGGGAGACGTCGAACGAGCCTATAGTCACTTGGAGTCTAGTCGGCGGTCAGAAAATAACGCGAATTTTGTATGTCTCTAACCATTAGGTATGAAAGTCTGTTTTACAGGCCTACAAATATAGTGACTGGACTATGGGAAAGACTATATACTCTGTTAAGTAGCGTATAAGTGCGGGTCGCCCTAAATTATGGTTGCATATTGCTCTCTATGTACAGTGTCTTGAACGTAAGATTTTTCATATCATTCGGTTACTTGGACATGAGTTTTAGGCTATAATTCTAATGAAAATTCATCCCGCTGGGGGGCACATAGTCCTTACACCTTCTCCTTCCTTAAGCTGTACGAGATGAAGTAGGATATAGGTATTCAGTCTGAAAAGACACATCAGTCATTTCGATATAGACTGAGACGATGGCATATGTACGTTTACATGTTGGTATGGTAGTTATGTTCAACTTATTCTATGCACGTAGCCTGACGTGACTAGCTGCGGTACACTTCAGGGTACTTACATTGTCGTCTTATGCTCGCATTTGCAGGTAAAACTCCAAGTGGGAGGTGTAGCGTCCAGTCACTGACCATTCTTTGAAAGTATGTTATAAAAAATAAAAATTTCTAATTGAGTATTTTTCTTGCAAGATTTAATTTGCACTAGGAATATATTTGTAGTACTAAAAAAGAATATTTTTCAAAACTAAAATTCCCGAATACTATAATTTTTAAGTACGCAAATACACTTATATAGTTCATTCTTTACTGATTTAGGAAGTTAATTCTTCCGTCAGGCTATAAGCGATAGCACAGAACAGTTTAGTAAATAAAAGTGAAAAGATGACGTCACTATGTCTGTTTTACAAAATGTCAGAAATATTTTTACAAAAATAAATAATAAGTCACAGGTAAGTGATACAAAAATATGTGATGGAACTACAAATAAAGTTAAAACAATTGGAAAAGATAACCAAGCAAACGCTTTTAGACAAAATAAAAAAAGTTTTGGTGTGAAATGAAAAATGTACAACTTTTAATCTGTTTCAATATGGAAGGTATCAAATCTTATATGTAGGGCCCGATAGTTTTTGCGAAAAGATTTTTGCAGCACTTTGTTTCAGTGCCTTACGTGCGCACCTGCAACTTTGTTATGTGGCCAGTGATTGGGTGTTTTAACACCCAGCGTGTGGAGGTTAAACCCGCAAATCACAGACGTGATACGTGGCAGTTATCCGTATACTAACTGACACAGTCTAATGAATAACGACCCTGCACAAAAACACTCTGTCATTAATCATGAAGTTGAGCTGCAGGTGTGCATTTAAGGCAATGAAACGAAACAAAGTGGGGCAAAAATCTTTTCGCGAAAACTACCGGGCCCTACTTATATCACTATTGTTTGAACTGTTACAAACACCGTCATAAAATTCGGTTTTATAATATTGTTAAAAAACCACAAAAAAATGGTTTACTGTTGCCGACTTGCGGGAGTTTCCGCCCATGTTGCCGGAGCGCGCATCAACTGCGCTTCTGTACTGCAGGTTGTTCTGTGAGCATGCCCGTACTCCCGGCGTAGCGCGCAGACAGGCGACCGCTTGGGGGACGCCGCCCCTCGGCGAGCTGTGCTAGTACATACATACACTGACGTCGTTAGCGGCAGGGCGTCCCCGGGGTTACGCCCTCTCTGGAGGGACAGTCCGGTAACTCGACCCTATCCCAGCGTCACTGCCTCTGCTTTCCCCATCTACGGGCCACCACCGTCACCACATGCGCCCGCACCTTAGTTAACATTGCATTTGAGGGGAACAGTATTTTCCTCTCTACAAGTATTCCTGGAAGCCTGTCAATCTTTTTAACGTTTCGTGCTTTAAATGTTACTCTTCAACACATTTTTACATTGTTAGACAATAAATTACATCCACACAATATGACATATTTTGCTGGAATGTAAGAAATACTAAAATTTTCTTACCTTCTAAGAAATGCCGGTTAATACGGAAGTAATTTATTATCTAACATTGTAAAAGGGTGCAATGACATGTCACATAATGTGCCGCCACAAGAATTTCACGAAGACGTAAAGATATATTATTTCTATAGGTACGTCAATTTCGCGGATTCATCTGGCAGCAGCCTAGACTTGTCAGTCCTATACACCCACTGGCCTCAATCGTACCGTATAAGCAGGTAGCAAGCGATAGCACTTCGGATTATGTCCTTATTTACTACTGGCTTGCAGTAGTCAAACGCGTTTCGTAACAGACGCCAGCAAGTCACAGACATGACAATGAAGTATACATATTTGGCGTTCAACCTGACCTGGAATGTATCTGCGAAATTTACGTACCTTTAATTATATCTTTACGTCTTCGGAAATTCTTGTGGCGGAAAAATATTATTAGTTACAGACGCTCCAGCCTCATTTCTTTAAGAGTGTAACGTATATATATAATAAAACAACGAAATATACACGTTTTTGAACGTCAGCGAGGAAAAACTACAAAATATCATCCTAGATAATGATGTTTGGCAGTTTTGCCAGCAAACATTTACTCAGAATGATGAAATTGTTAATTGTGATCTCTCGCGCCACAGTAAAAGCTACGAGATTTTGGCATCAGCGATTGTTCTTCAGAAATACGTTCCTCGAGAAAAAAATTTGCCTAGAAAGTTGGCAAAAGGTATTGTCTAAGGAATTTGCTTTTTCTAATTTTTGCAAATATCGAGAATCCTAAAAAATTTTTAGTGACCCTTTTATCTGTGATTATGTAACATATTCTCTTAAGGCCACGTGTTCCTATGTAGCTTACACTGTTCTTGAGAATATTACTTTTTCAAGTCCTAACAAGGTGCACTTATCCATAAATTGCCACACAGATACGTTGAAAATAGATTCTATTCTGAAGCCTGAATTCACAAAATTTAAAATATTTATAAATTTTTACTAGTTATTGGAATAATGAAAATGTTATTTAGTCAAAAGGTAGCGGAAAATATGTTATCATTGAGTACCTAACAAAAATAATGTTTCATAGTAAAACAGTTTTCAACCCTTCTATGTGACGTTTTAACGACATCCGTTGTCGATTGGATTTTTAAAATTATATTCACAAAAACAGCGAAAATAGAAACACGTCGCCTTATGAGAGAAGTAAAGTACAATTTTGGATTTTAGGATTTTTCATAATAATTCTTGTTTCATATTTATTTCATGAAATGTAACTGTGTTATAACATGAAATAGTTCTAACAGAATTTCTGACGTCACAGTGAATTGTATGCTAGCTTTGTTAAATGTGTCTGAAACAATCCAAAGTAATTATTGTTGTAAAGTTAGACAAGTAGACGTACACCAGCAATACTGATCTGAAATGAAACACAGAGTATTACTCTGATGAGGCTTATCATAGATCGGATTTTAATAATGAATCTCAATCATATTGTATTCCTAGAAAACTAACAACATTTTAGTTGACTGCTGTTCCTCCCTGCCTAGGCTCCGAATTATGTGCATAGGCAACTAGCATTCACCAGCGCTGAAAACTCCACTGCTAAAATGGCCGCCTGAGTGAATGTACTATGTGTGCTGGAGGCCTAGAAGTGCAGAAGCTGTAAGGATGAGACAGCACGCCTTACAATGGCCTCGAGATGGTCACTAAACTGTCATGTAGTATCCTCGACAACAGCTTTACTGTATGAGACATTCAGAGGCGACCTCAGAAAGTACGGGAAATAACACACCAAGAAGAATGGTACCGTTGAATATATGTGTATATACGATAGCTTACAGCACAAATATTGTATGTCCATTTTGAGAAACTGTACAATAATATTTCACATATTCCTCACAATTAACAGTTACAGATTATGCTATATGTATTATTTATTTCCGTGATTTCATTTGTAACTACATTATGAACAAGTTATTATTTGCTGGCAAGTTAAAACATTATTTTAATAAATATTGTATATATACAGGATGTTTCATGTTAACATTTAAAACTCCCTGACGCGACGTAGATGACTTTGAGACAAGTAATTTGATATAGGGTACATGGGGTCGCAAATGTCGGGAAAAGCCCTACAAATGGATCACATAATCAAAACTGTGACGTTACCACGCACGACATAACTTGAGCTGATCAAATGGACCTCGTTGCCCGTATAGCCGCAGCTGCGAGGGTATGATTAGGCGACGCAATGCGTGCATCCAAGCAAACGGTGGAAATTTCGAACAACTTTTGTAGACGTTTGTCAAAAATCTTGCCGGAGAAATTGTAGGAATCTTGCCGGAGAAGTACTGTTTTTTTTTTTTTTTTTTTGTTAGGTCATTACTACCAAATAAAGTTCAAATATTACCCTTTCAATTCACAAACGCTTTTATGTTTGGATGGAACATTGTTGTTGACACTCCGGAGTGTTTCAAAACCAACAGTACATTTTTCTCCTGTTGATGTTTGTTTTTTATTTACTACGCTTAAAGAACTGTACGAAGGCAGGGAACTAAAGTCGCGAACGTTTCGTACATCGACTTCATGCAGTAGGACTGTCCTGTACTGCACGTAACCGCGGTCAAATGTCAACAAAATTTTGTTGTTTTGTTGTTTTCCAAACAACTTTACTTTATGTCCAGAGAATGAATAATAAAAATACAATTTTTACTACAAAAATACGTTTTCATTGTTTTATTTATGAGTGAGTGTATCGCTGGTGAGGTCACAGTTTTACTTTTGTCAGCAATACGTCAATTCGTTTCGACGGATCGCGCTGTTTAGTTGATGAACTCCCTTCTAATGTTTCTTCCCACTACAGAACTTATGTCCGAATAAGAAATGCCCCAGCGTGTCAAGTTTGACACAAACGTTTCCGAGCTCTTCCGATCCTATTCGTTAAGCGCAATCCAGTCATGTAAACAAACAGCTATGTGATACACGACCGTGGAAAAAAAGCCAAATCATAAAAAAAAAGAAATAAACCACGAGAACCACGGGTCCGGGATTCGAACCACCAATCCTTCGAACACGAGCCGCACACGCATACGCGGAGCTACACTGATGGGATACCTTCCTTACTGCTTTGAATGCTCAAGGTGTGCGTAGGAGTTGACGAGCCCCGCAGTTCAAGTTATGTCGTGCGTGGTGACGTCACAGTTATGATTATTTGATCCATTTGTAGGGCTTTCCCGACATTTGCGACCCCATGTACACTATATCAAATTACTTGTCTCAAAGTCATCTACGTCGCGTCAGGGAGTTTTAAATGTTAATATGAAA
>PNEQ01089514.1:0-21117 GCA_003012365.1 Medauroidea extradentata | reverse complement strand
TAAATTAGTTCTTTCAGTTAACAATCACTGATGTAATATGATAAAATTAGATACAATAATGGAACTAGCACAGAGACTTTCAGCACTCCATTTTTTACAGCACCTAATGGTTGGTGTACCTTTTTAGATTACTCTGTCACAAATGAGACAGTTTTTAAAGAATCTAAAGTCCTACACAAATAATCATATTTTGAAATATTAAATGCAATACAAGTGTATACTATTTTGCACCACTGAACACACAGCATCCTTTTTCTCTTATCAGTATATGTTACAACGCAATTCTACTATTCAGTACAGCATCTTAACTCTTCAACCCAAGATCCACAGTTGCTATGAGTGTAGGTCTACGTAAATTTAAAAAAATCTACGGGCATATTCAGGGGACAAAGCAGCTGCATTTTTACTTCTGGCCATTCATAAGGCACGCTGTAGTTAATTGTGGCTGCTGATCAGCCAGCAGCGTTAAGCTCTGCGGCAGCGTAGTTACTGTGCCCACTGAAGGACACCAATGTTTACACGTAGAAAAGGTTTACGCTATTCTACATAGGACTAGGTTTTATTTTGTATTCATTTTTACATTAGCTATTGCAACGTGATGGTTACCTCAAGTTCTATACGTATGTATAAGTCGTTCGGGATAAAGAGCTCTAAAAATTTTACCTTTGAAAAAAATCACTAGCCATTACTGCGTATAGTTCAACGTTTACTATAGTTGCCTTACTGCTTGTGCAGTTGGCAACAAAATTACACAAAATAGTCCCGTGTACTTTCCTATTTAAATGCAACAATACTGTAAGAAAGTCAACGGAAATCATCATAATTGTATTTTATGTAATAAATAAACTTTTTAAATTAAACTTTATAGATTACTACTGACTGCACAAATTATCGTACACGCGCAAACATCAAGTGACGTGTCCAGAGAGGTTAAACATTTCCCATCGTTAGCCGTTACGTGCAGAAAGATACCAATTGAGTGAAAATAGAACTTAGTCAGGGCTTTTTTGAGTGCTCACTTTATCCCGAACCACCTATAGTTACTTGGAGAGGGAGTTTTGAATTCCTTAAAATGGCCGTCAGGGTGAACGTATTTGAGCCTTCTTGTTCTATAATTATAAGAGCGACAAGGATGAGACAACACGAGCATCACGCCTCTCCCTAGTCTTCTCACCAACAACGCACCCATGGGCACACCCAGGGAGGTGGCACTTGAGGCACACCCAGGGAGGTGGCACTTAGGGCACATGCCCCCACCAAAGGGGGCCAAGTTTCTAACTTCGATATTTTTACGTACTACATGTATGTTGAGAAATTATTGCCAGCATGGTGGTGTGTTCACATGTTTCTCAACTGATAAATTGTAATGTATAAGAGCTTTGTCGAGTTCCCCCTGCCCCCTGTAGTTTGCAGAATTTGTTTGTTAGATCTCGACACACTGCTCGGCAGCCTGGGCAGACGACCACCTTAAAATATGTATAGTTCTAAAACATGTTAATGATTCTCTGAGATGGCTTAAGTAGGATTACTGATGTGCAATTTTCTAAATTTTACCTTGACTTTAAGCACAATCAAACACATTTTCTGCATCAGCTACTTACAAAAAAATGGGACTACAGCAAGCTCATCGGCATAGGCTACATTATTTTTTTATTTATAAAAATAAATAAAAGTTACATGTTTCCACACACAAGTGAACAATTAGCCGTTCACTCACAAAAACAAACAAAAAACACGAACATGGGACATGTCATCGTATCGTATCAATCAACAAATAAACAAATTCGCACGTTTTCTGATAAAAAAAAACATTTCCGAAAGTTGCCGAATGACATCACGCTCGGGAACCTTCGGGCGTGCAGAGAGTTCTGTGAAAAGAGCCTCACCCTTTGAACAAGAGATAAAACAACAGACGTTCGTTTTAAAGCACAGTAGCACAGATCAATCACCTAACGAATTTACAAGTATACCACCCTATACAAATTCTTACCAGAATAAAAGTTAACCTCAGCAATTGGTAGCGGTACCAGTGAACAGAGCATTTTAGCGCTCTTGTTCACAAATATCAGACAAATATGCTGGTTGAAGGTGTTTGCACGTTTCTGGCAACCGAGGCAGGAGGATGGTTCACAGGATGTTTACCTAAATTTATTTCTACAATTTATTATGTTGTGCATGTAAAAAATAGTGAGAAAGCAGTCTATTATCCAATAAACGTATTCGTGAAGAAGTATTTTCCTTTATACAGTGTAATTCTATTCCTGATAAGGGAATAGCAAATACACAATTTCATAACTCCCGGGGGATTTTAGCGATTTCTTGTAAATGTGAACAGTTTCGGCAAACGTTTGCTAACAGCTTGTGACCAATTCAACCGCTAAAATACGCCTAGTAATCTCCTGCACGAATGTCACGAATAACATTACGAGAACCAGTTGTTATCTTTATGTTATATGGAATTTTGACTTTCAGAGAGTATTGCGAAGTTACATGATTCAATGTAAAAATTAAATGTGTCTCAAGTATTTATTTTATCACATTTTTCAATTAATTTTGAAATTGCTTAGTTGGCACAATTGAGTTAGTAGTTCAGAGTGCGCCATATTGGAAAATGGATAACGGCTGTCTAGCTGTACTCAAAATAATATTTTTTTTGGAAGAAATAAACATGTGTGTTAGTGTTTATGCTTATGATAGACATGCAATAGTGTGTTTATAATTTGATGGTGACGAATATTAGCGTAATCTTTTAATGCAGTTTGTTTCGTGTAAAGTTTTATCATGACAACAAAGTGTCCATAACTGTATTCGTAGTTGTGTACAAACGTTATTCATCAATGAAGACTATTACGTGCCCTATTTAAAACTTCTGACGCAAGATAAAATATTTGACATTTTCAAACATGTTGTTAAGTTGAGCCTTGAATTTGGGTCATCCTCAGACTTGCCGCCTTACTTGCAGTGCTTAAAAAGGTATTTTATCATATTTTTATTGGTTATAAATGGCATTTTGTCCAACGTCTTTTTAGGAAACAAATCATTTCGAATAATTGCGGGGGAGGAAATTTTTTACAGAGCAGCAACTTTTTTTTAACTAGTTTATTGTACACAATTGCCTAAGAAACTAAATAAGGAATGTGGATGTATCACAAGTGTTATATTCAAACTCAGGTTCTAATAAAATGGTGTATGGAAATTATAATGATACAACTGTAGAGTCTGATAACATCTATGTTTATAGGGATTTTTTTACTATCTGATCACACACAAAAATAAACAAGTAATGACGAAACTAACATGACGTCACACTACCCTACGTTTACTTCAATGCAGAATGGTTGGTTGTTTGGGCGTGGACACACAAAAAGGGCTATGCCCTCTTTGTATCTCAGTGTAACAAAGAGTAGATGGGTGTACCATTACAATAAATATCAAGAATAACTGCTTATGCAAAAACTAACAAAAAAAAAACAGCAGAAATGTACTATTTACAATTAATTTAGTTGAAAAGTAACAGAAATTTGTAGTCACAATTAATAATTAAATTATACCTACATTCTACCAACTCGCTAGTGGGAAGGGCTCTAAAGATCCGGGTAATTGTGGGGTAAAAGTAAGTAAATTAATATAAAGCTTCACTACAACAAACTTCTAGGGACCAAAATTACCACTTGTTTGTTATAATGAAGTTCTTTATTCTGAAACATAAATTTTTAGGCTGCGTAGTTTGTTTTGTCAATAAACCATACAAAATTCATGTTTCACATAGTGTCATAGGCTATATGAATTGCAATAAATTCAGTGAGAAGCCTTACATATATTAATAAACAGAAGTAACACACATGACCTTAGAGTTAATAACTTTTGAATTAAGACAAGTGGAAGATGCAGGTAAATTTAGCTCTGACTTACCATTGTCACAGCCAAAGTCCATCTCACAAAACACCCCTATGTTCAATTCAATTAAACTAAATGCGACGGGACCAGAAAATGTTTTCTCTAAATCAATGTTTCGTTAAATTTGACTTCATATTTTTAACCCTCCCTCTCCAAAAAAAAAGTTAAATCCTCTGGCATGTTTTGTTGGAATTTAAGGTAATTTTAAAAAGTCTTGTTCAAAACAATAACAAAACACATTTACCATCAACAGGTAAGCCACTGCCGTGAAAGAAGAAACTTCAAAACCTCCCAGTGGAACGCTTGGCAAGCGTGCGCATGGTGAGTTAGGCCGTCCTTGCACGTGCCATCAACACGTGAGAAGTGATGACATAACACCGCCGAGTCGTCAATATTTCCGTTGTAGCTTGTAGGTCTACTCCCTAAACATACTTTGCACTCGTGCATTTTTTAGCATAGGAGAAATAAATTATTTACGTTTACTGTAGTGAATTCGCTGTAGAAAGTCTGCATAGATAATATGTAATTTTTATAAATTCACTGATTTTATGACAGGACGCGAGAACAAATAATCACGCTGGACACTACTGCATTCTATCGATAATAAAATTCATCAGTAGAGCACGCTGCACTGCAGAACATTCTATCGGAGACGCGAAACATTATCTATGAATTAGTTCCTGCACTGTCCATCACCGCGTTGTGGAGACTGGCTACCTAGATGCTTGTTCAGTCGCCAGCCGCTAGGAAAAGGATATAAGCATGTGCTTGTTATGCAACACAGTGTCACTCACTCGGCCGTGCGTGTGTGTATCAAAATGATTTCTGCGGCCAAAGTTCTGAACAAATTTTAACGAATTTTTTTTAAATTTCTCGGATGGTTTAATCTTTTCTACGGAGAAATAAGTATATATTGCGGTCAGTGCTAGTTTTTGTACAGACTTACATTATAATTTAATTCCAATTTACCAAAGTCACTTAGTTATTTAATAAATGTTTTTGTTATTTGGAAGGTTCCTTAAAATCCTTTGTTAAATCGCTGTTTACGTTATTCCCAAGTTCTTTTAATCGGGGCTCTGCTGTACTAGATTCATTCAGAAACAGTACTTTAAACAAACCTATAAATGTTTTAGTAACTTACTACGCATATTTATTTAAACTTTAGAGAAGAAGTCCTTAATGGATGTCTGCTTGACTATGGCAATAATACCTTGATCAAGCGGCTGGAGCGTACTGGTGCAGTTCGGTGGGAAAAAAATCAGCTTGATGTTCCTGAGTGCTGACGTGTTCACATTGTGAGAAGGGTTGTGATCTAAGAACTGTACCATTTTTCTATTCTGTACTCCTGTCCTGCAGTCAAAACTCTGAAGCCATTCTTGGAACAGAGATGATGTCATCCATGAACTTTTGTTGCATTTGTACTTGCGTGGGAGTTGTTTCACATTTTTGAAACATCTGGGTTTTGCAAACTTCCCAATCACTAATGGTTCCATTTTCTCTGATCCATCGCTGTTTGCACAAAACAGTACGGTGAACCTCTCTTTGCTCTTCTAGCCACCATGACAGGTTCTACACTTAACCTACAAAGTTCTGTCTGGAAGAAGATTATAAGATACTCCAGCTTCATCACAGTTAAAAATTCTTTCTTTTGATATCCTGAGTTAAGTGACTCAATTTTTTTCTTCCACTTGTCCTGAACTTCAGGATCAACAGCAGCAGCTTCTTCACAAACTTTAAAGTGTGCTTAACTTGTGCCTTGCCTTGAACCTATGCAGCCAACCATCAGAAGCCTGAAAATTTTCATTCTCCAATTTATTTGCTTCTTCCCTTTCATTCTCCTGAAAAACATTCCCACCAACTGGTATATTTGAGTCCCTAGACTGCATCAGCAAGTCAATCTCCTCTCCATTTCTTCATAAGGTGCAGGCCGTACACGTTTGCTGTCGGGCGACAGAAAATCTCTATTTTCTATTTCGGCATGCTGCGTCAGTATCGTCGAAAGTATAGACTTCGTGATAACAAATTCGGTTGCGATCTCAGTTTTTTTCATTCCATCATCTACTGCTTTAAAGATAGTCAATTTAGTTTTTAAGCCAGTTGCCTTTCGTTTTTTAGGAAGCATTTTTTGTCGCAAGTAACCAAAAATTAATTTCAATTTGTAAATGAAGAATAAATTTACTATAACTACTGCTTAAAGATTCGCTCAAACTCAGAAGTAAACAAACAATAATCTTTTTTACGTAACTCATAGTTGCAGGTTGAGGTAAAACTTTCATGTCTATGGCATGTTGAGTGCACAGATCAGTGCAGTGCAATCGTACGTTTCAGCACACAGAGATGTATCAATTACTGTTGGCGTAGTTGTTCATTGGACGCAGTGAAGCGCTAATCGATATATCAGCTCGCACAAACATTCGTAATTGAACTATCGCACCAAGCAAGTGCAACATCTATGACAATACCTTTATTTACTCTATGAAAATTTGTAAAGGCTGCTAGGCTACTAATTACTATAAAAGTTGATAGGAGTGTACAAGTACTTACAGAGCTTTACTGCACATAGAGGAACATATAACACACTTAAGGACAACACACATATTCGCGGTTCGCAACGTTTCGCTGGCTAAGCCAGCTTCATCGGGCGGTGAGCAGTAAAATGTGTGTTGTCCTTAAGTGTGTTATATGTTCCTCTACGTGCAGTACAGCTCTGTAAGTACTAGTACACTCCTATATACTTTTATAGTAATTTATTTACTCTATGTTTGCGACGTGTTGTTTTGTTGATGAACGAAAACTATTATATTTTGCTTCCAAAAAAGTTAATACGTGAAATTTTACAGTTCGTGAAGTACAAAAGATGTTCGTTGTAGTGAATATTAAATGTATTAAGAATTTTCTGTAATGCAAAAATTTGTAGTATTGAAAATCATTTACATGTAAAAGTACGTATTGCATTTTGGCGGGACCAAATGGTTGATTCGTTGTAGTGGAGTGTTCATAGTATTGAAGTTTGCTGTAGTGGTGCTTTACTATAGCAATAAATAGCTGAAATTCATTATTTACCAGTAATTTTACGTAAATATAACTGGAAAAAACATGCACATGTACTGAAAAAGTCTACTTTATAAAAAGTAGATAGTGGGGAGGGCTATAAATATCAGGGAAATTGTGTGGTGAAAACACATAAATTAATAATAGGTAGCTGAAATGTACTATTTACAATTATTTTCAGTGAAATGTAACTGAAATAAGTAGCCACTAGTAATATATAAACCTGTATTATAAAAAGTCTATAGTGGTAAAGGGGTATAAAGACCTGGGAAATAGTGAATGCAAAATATTAATAATAAGCATGTAAATACACAATAACAAAAGCAATTTGAACTCGTTCTAGCACAAATTGAAAGCGTAGAAAATAAGTACCACACTTAATCTATGTGATTTACCTATTGCATTAATTTACTAGTACATAGACATTAAAAATATTGTAGGTAAAATACATCTGGACAAAATACGTAGCGTTTGTAATTCACATTCTATGCATGATGTACGGATGTTACAAGTCTTCAATATTTATTCTACGGCTTATTAAAACAGATTATAACGCCAATAGAAGTCGCACAAAGCCACAAAAATAAATAATTAATATATATTGTATGCGTGTTAGGCAAATATTACCATAACTAAAACGTAACAATTATTATTCACAACCCCTAAAGTACCAAATGCACAGAGTGCACTCTTGTTTTACTAAAATAACAAGAGAACTGGCTGAAACAAAATTTTTTACTCATTCAACTCGATGGCGGTTACAAATCCTTCGCCACGATCAGTAAATGATGCATCTTCCCCCTTTTGTCAAGGTACATCAGTCATCTCTCCACACACGTCGTATGCATAACGTATTCGCTGCAGTGTCTCAATTAGTGAAATTAGACTAATAATTATCATCCACGAGAGTTAGAAATTACAAAAGTCTATAAAACACACACAACATACGCCCCTGGCACTCCGTAAGCACTTCTACTTGCAAGTATAATTTGTACTGCACACCGTCAAATTCTCCCTGGACACGCACAGCTACCGCCACGAAAAAGTGTGTTAGAAGCGTGACTGTTTTTTATTATTGAATTTGCTACCTAAAGAACAGTTGCGTAACGTATTAGTGCTATTTTCAATAGATAATGCTAGGAACACTAGTAGCACATAAACAGACATCATGGTTAACGCAAGAGTCAGACTTGGAATTTCTACGAAAAACTACAAATTTCAAAGTAAGTTAACTTTAAGTTTCTTTGCACACGACTACTTTTCATCACTGTATAAACATTTTTCATTAATAAATTTTACCCGTAAAACCAATAGTTTGGCTGGTACACGATGAGTAGTGATTCTTAATATTAAGTTTGTTTTACTCACGCTTGACCCAGCGTCTCTCGCGTCTCCCTGGAGTTGGTGGAGTTGGAGTAATGTTGACCCAGGTCAGAGGGAGTTGTACTCTTAAAGGGCGAAGGAAAACGCTTTACTGTGTGCGTGCATTTCTTTTTGTGATGGCCGAACTGGCAGAAGTTATCGGGGATATGATTAGAGGATGAAGAATCATCATGTACGAAATAAATAATTACATTCTGCTGTAAATAACACCATAACACCATTCCTTCATCATCGGCTCTAATATATTCATCATTTTCCAATGTTGTTTGGAATAATAAGTTATTCTCATTCATATCACTACGAACGTTAACAGACCACGATGCAGCAGACTGGTGCGTAAAACGTCTAGCAGACTATTTGCCCCCACAACTCTACCTCGCGAGGTGGAGCGGCGGGAGCATGACCTAATTGACCTAGAGGCGCTTGACCTGACGAGTAAAACAGATCCCCGCTATATTGTTTCTAGTGAGTAAAACTCCTAGGAGTGCCCCGGGAGTTGAAAGAGCACAAAGAGACGCCAGGTCAAGGCGAGTAAAACAAACATATTTACCTCGAATAATAAAATAAAACCCATCCACTCTTTATTACATTGCGATACTGGATACAAATTATGCAAAATAGTAAATGACTTAAAACTTAATTCTATTCAACACTTCACTAATTTGTAATGTACTATTTCACATGCCAATACTACCGTGTCCAACAATCTATAACTAACAAATCAACAAGGCACTCCCAACATAACGTGAAACTGTCATTGGAGACAGTTAAAAGTTTTCTGTCATTTCTTATTATGTATGCAAAAACGTTACTATTTTATCATTATACACCCAAAACCAAACGCATCACTATAAAATTACAGTTGACACTTAGTGTCCACTATTGAAAATAATAAAGACACGTTAAGTATGTACACAATTTCAAGCAACACACGTGAAGACATTTGTTCTTCTGTGGTGCCAACCAAACTTTCTTAACATTACACAGTTAATTTCCCCTCCTATAGAGTGTCCCAACATTAGATTGCAGTACAGAGGTTATGGCGTGCTCTGTTACCACATCGCAGCCACGTTACGAAGCTCGGGAGGTGCACTACATCAGAATTTTGAGCTTTGAAATATTGTATCCTTTATTATTCTAATTAATAAAATACAATTTATATATCATCACACTTCAAATATGTAATTAATGACATTTTCTTTTACTTTAAAATAAGAAACAAATCAGATACTCTACTGATATTAATTCACTACATTAAATGTAACGGGCTCTTCATTAACAAATAATTATCACTTATATTTTAATCATTATAGCTACTGCTGGCAACGAAAGGTTTCTTCAATTTTTGTAGCATCTGTCTGAAGACAAACACGTGGTTGGAGTAGTTGATGATTATGAAATTGATTATTCAACACCAATGTCGTATGGGAACTGGAAAATGTCTTTTTTTTGTCACGTTTACTGTCAACTTAGGTGTATCACTCATTTACACTACTTCTTTGATAATTATATCTTAAGCCTAAACGAGAGCATGTATAAACAGGGTGTCCACCGACAGGGAAAACAGGGAAAAGTCAGGGAATTTCATCTTACAGGGAAAAGTCAGGGAAATATCAGGGAATTTTCATTTGGGTCAGGGAAAAATGATACAAAACAGCCCAGAATAAAAATTTTTGTAGTACTGAATAATTAAATTAATATAATTTACTTTTCGCAGTAAATAAATTTTTAAGCGCTTCTGATTACATTCACTGCTGGGAAACCTGATTTAATTTTTTTAATATAAAATTGTTTTTCTTACTTTATTCAACATATTGAGTCGCTTAGTATGTAGTCTGTGATTCAAATGCATGTATCCAATTCTTTTAATGTTGTTCCAGTAAATCTATTTATTTCAAATGTGCTGTGTTGATGTAAAATTATGGAATCAAAGATACCAGTTCGGCCAAGAAGTTACGGCAGCTTGTAACATTTTGGGTCTTGAGCACCGATGAGGGTGAAAGAAGTTGGGAATAACCAGGATTAAGATTGGGATTAACCAGGATTACGATAAGAAATATCCTTGAGAATTCTTACCAAAGTCCCAGTACTATTTTCACAAGCAAAATACAGGAGTGACCGGTTACTGTGAAGCGATCACACTAGCCATTTGGCCGATCCAAGCCTTAAAAAGTACCAGTTTTGCCGATAATAGGTCAGGGAAAACTAACAGATATTACCTGGAAAACAGGGAAAAGTCAGGGAATTCAAAAACTGAATATCGGTGGACACCCTGATAAAACAATACTTTTACCAGTATTGTTTAAATTTGTTTTACTATGTATAGGGTAGCTACAGGCAGGGAAAACCCGGAAATGTGAGGGAAATTTAGTGTGTCAGGGAAAACAGGGAAATGTCAGGGGATTCAGGCATTTTGTTGAAAACATGAATTGTCAGTTTGTCATTTTTACACAGTAATTTGATTCATTCTTCTACGTAAAAAATTATAATATTCCAGTTGATATAAAGTTCACAGTGTACCGACTGCCTTTTCATTTTATTGTCTTTGTTTAAATATTGTGATTTTACACTGGGAAAATAACATACAGTACAACGTAAAAATTTCAGTGTGATATTGTGATGAACTATTGTTTAAAATAAACTTGATTCTTAGTCTGAAGAGTTTAAAAAATGTTTCTTCTAAATATATGCATGCTGTACATGAAATGACAGCTGTGGTGGTAGTATGCAGACATAGTAGTTTTTATTAGGCTTATATTTTTTGTGAGATTAAGTGCAACTATGTAGACTTTGTTTCAAAATTTGACTTGTTTTGTGAAAGTGGTATTTGTTAACTCACATACAGCACCAAATTCTGTACCTGTGATGAGTTATTTGATGTCATCGCAAGAAGCAATCATTTGGTGAGTAATGTTATGATTTAATTTAAGGCATATTAAAATCAGATTTAATTTACAGTTGGTTGTTATTTCTGGTCAAATATTTTTCAGAAAAACAAAATTGACTTTGTTAAAGTAAAATATTTCAGTTATACAAATGTCAGGGAATTTTTTGGCAGGAACTCTGGCGCCACCCTGTATATATTATGTAGTTTTTCAATACTTAAACATAAAGGTAGAGGTAATTACAAATTTTCGTTAGTCAAAAACTTACAGAAACCATGTAATTTTTTTTTATCAAGGAAACAAATTTAGACGACGTAGTAAAACCTTATACACAAACCGTATGAGGGTTTTATTCTTATATTTGCACTAATTTAGGATTTTAAAAATAGTTACCGTAATAAGTAGTAGAAAGGAAACATCATTGTGTAAAATTTGTTTACGGGGATTATTTATTGTTTGTCTTTCTTTTGTAGGTATCAGTTTGTCATGTTGGATATACTGTGTTGCCTTTATTTCTTCCTATTAGCGAAAATGGTTTGTTTGGAACAACTTATTTTTCTAATGCTTCCTTAATGCGTTATGTAGAAAAATACTTGAATAAGGTCAATACAATATTTCACACTCTTTCTCGTGGCATACCTATACTACGACTTTGTTTTGTTTTGCCTTCCATGCAAATAAATGTTAACAAAAATTACACACATTAAATTTTTGTTTCGAAATCAGTCACCATATACGACAAACAGCTTGGCCGCGAGATTCAGTAGTTTCACTACTGAGCCTTTTAGGACACAGGGACGAAGAAAACTGCTGACTAAAGGAAGCTTGTATCTTATTTATTAACCTTTCCAGACATAACTTCATAGTTAGCAAAGGTAATGGAACTTTTTTCTCTTCAGCCGACACTTCGAGCGACACTCAGCTGTCGATTTTTGTAGGGTGAGCGCGCTGCAAGGGCATGACAATAATACGCCACACATTTCACAGCTGTAAACAGGAGGAACGGCTAAAGCTATTGAGGTGGGGTAGCTTTTAAAAATAAAACTTCCTAATTTACATCTCCCATATAACTTGAATAGTAAAAAAGTTTCTCACTGACCAACTTTATGATGTTTCAGTTTGTTAGAAAGCACGCATCACATTAGAAAAAAATTCTGTACAACTGATAAAAAAATTTTAGCCTTCAGATTTCTTTGTTGGTGTCCAGATATATGAAATTACACACCATAAAAATTTGGATACGATTTTGCTATTGATTCGTAAGTTATGATATATGTTTAAAGATGCTTGAAAACTGTACCAAGTTCAAAATATTTGTTTTTTAATTTTTTGCAAACCCTTAAAATGGCGTAAATGATGAATCAAATATATCACCTGATGCACGTTTTGATGCTGTACAATATGCAAAAATTTTAAGATGACGGTTGCAATGTGAAAATTTTAGGATTTTTGGCAACAGCGCACACCGAAACAATGACAGTGCTACCGGCAGTTACAATGTGTTGAAAAGAGAGAGCGTTCGCCCATATAACCCTGTACTCAATCTAAGCGTGAGATGCTCTATATTCATAAATATTCCCATTGTCAACCTATTTCAAAATACTTCAGTATTACTGTTCATTTTCCATTGCGTAGTTTCCTTCTTTCTTTTCTCAGAATCTGTTCTGTTACCTTACCCAATGTTAATTTAATTGTCTCTTGTATCGTCTTTGCTCGTAACACATATGACGTCACAGATGTATACACAAACTTATTGATCAAATAGTAATAAACACCCTGTTTATATTACGGGATGCTGAAACATACATGGGCTGTGTTCGATTTGGCGTCTAAGGGCCCTTACCACTCTTCAAGCCCTTGAAAAGTGTATCACGGAAGTGACATTACGCATGCCGCTGTTCGAATTCACAAAAGCTCATATACACCCTAGAATGTTCCCTTCAACCAAGGGCATGAGGGACTTATCCATCTCGAACCCTAGTTCAAAATTCACAAAAGTGCTACCCACTTCATGAAGGGAACAATAACTTAGGGCCTAAGGGCAAGTGATCAAGGACACGTTTGCACTAAATTCGAACATGCCCATAGTTGAAGTTATTGACTTTCCCCGCCACTCTCCTCCAAAATTTTGACTTGAAGTAGACAATAAGTTAATGAGTTTTTAGCTGGGAAAATTTTGGATTGCAGCTCGTCTCATGCCTTATCAGATTTTACAATTGAACAGATGGACTTTACGCTACTGTAGCCTACTTCTCAATATCACACCTGGTATTAGGCTGGCATAATGCAATTGAGTGGAATTTTCAGAGTGGACTGAAGTTAGCTCTGTCTGGCTCTGAGACTTAGGGTTTATTCTGATGATGGTAGGTTAAAACCTTGTAGGCCCTAGTGATCAGGTTTGTTAAAGGAAAGAAGAAGAGTCGAGAGGAAAGGCTGGTTAGGAAGTACAGGAAGGTTAATAGAGAGGGAGACTGGAGTAAGTTAGGCTGTAAGTATGTTGTAATTCGTGTGAAATAATAGGCTGCAAAAATGTTTCCTGTAGAGAAACATCTAAAACTTATCATTCCGCCTCGAGAAAACTGTTGCAATTTGAGGCAATTTCATTGCTGAATATTACAAATAAACTATTCTTTTTGGCGTAATAAGTTAAAAAATTCCATATATTTAGGAACATGCTACTTTAGACCAGTTTTTTTTTAATGTGTTCAGCTTGCCTTTGAGTGAAAATGTAGTTACGATATTAGAATTTTTTTACTAATTAACTTAGTTGCGTACACAAAATATGAAAAGTTTGTAGGAAGCGCCACAGTGTGTAAGAAAGGTCATGAAATTGTGGTACAATTGACTGCAGTGATGTCGCAAAACGAGCAAGTTGAGTGACACGTTGCGTCTGTCGTTAGTGCAGTGTAGCGTGCTGGTTTGCTAGCGGCCCACAAGCACGCCATTTATCAGATATGCCGGCCCCCCTTCTTCTAGGGTTTGCCGGGGCGCTCTGCGTATGCACTAGCAAGGTCAAACGGGCTGCTTGCCGCACAGCCCTGCCTAGTTTAAGTTCAGACCGCCCGAGGCAGGAAACGCGTACACAAGTAAATTTTTAAAACTTTCTTGCATTCCTCAGACTTTGCGATCTGCTGACGGTTTTGGCTAGAAGGTAGGTCATAAGATATCATTACAAATTATCTTCTATAACACCAGCTGTGAAAATGAAAATTATTTACTGTAATTTTCAAATAATCAGGGAGGGCTGCAGCAAAATAGCACTAACTGCCACTGTTGACAACCACTACCACGTGATATTAAAGCACCACAATATAAACATATTGCTTTGCTGTCGTCTACTTGACTTGCAGTAAAATGTTTCAGTGCTTCACTTCTCTTTTCCTCGTTGCCATTTCATTTTCGTTTACAGTAAAGTGAAACGTGTGGGAATAATTCTATCCTGAAAATAAACTTTCGAATTACTTTGTAATTCAATTTTCAAAAACTGCTTAATATTAGATATCGAAACATTGTGCTGTGTCTTATAAATGATCACTTCATTCCCAATAATTTAGTTTGGTAATGTCATCGGCCCATCTTTCAAATGGTGTACGACACTTTTCTTCTACTTGTAATTTTGGAACACTTAACTGTAATTCATGTTCTACTACTGAATATGAAACAGGTGCGGAAGATTAATGGAAACGGTTGTCTTGTTGAAATTTGCTACAGTTAGCTGTTTTCGAGAAAATTTTATGTCAAATTAATGAATTTATTTATAATGTCTGAAACTGGCATTGCGGCTTCCTTGCAAGGCGTGCTATTGAACTTATAGGTGTGTTGCAGAAATGTTGTTGTGACGGATTTACCGGCTAATATTTGTTATACAGATGGTGTAAAAGTAGGTGCATAGTACTTTAAAGCACTTGCACTCTGTGAACAAGGAAACTGCACTATTAGAATAAAAAGCCACAGGTTAATGGCAGTGTTCTCCAAGTTTTACGTAATCGTACATCCAGGTAACCCCTATGATAACTGAACGTAAATCACTTTAGTGTAATGAGTGCATCCTAACTACTACACATAGCAGGTACCCCATGCAGTGATGCAAAAAATGTTATTAGTGATATTACAAAATGTGTCTGTTTGTATGTACACAGTGAATAATTTGTCACTAGTAACAATGGTAGCGTAAACAAAAGCGTATGACGTAACCTCCTACATTCTGGCACAACCACTGAACCTTCTTGAAACCTATTTACCGCGACCTCAGCATGATCTGTTGTCACTCACACATCAGAACCAGCTGCATAGTGTTACCAAAATGAGACTCAAATGTAGTGCACAACTTTGTTGTGACGTAAGTGGCCATAGCTTTAGTCTCAGAATGTGTGCTGTTGAAACAGTTACAGTATTTAGCTTTATTCCTTGACCTCCCTATTACTTCAAGTATGTACAAAACTCATCATCTCTGCTGTAAAATACCTTAAAACTGTGCTGCACAGTACCAGATAGCCAGCAGTGCAGACCTGCCAACATTCAAGTGAAATAAATAAAAGTTTACTGTAATTGCAACCATTGGTAGGTTAATGTTTTAATGAGAGTTTATGAATACAATTCACACAGGACAACTTACTGGTATTTCCCAGTATGTGTGAATAAAATTGTGGATACATATCTATTTTGGCCAGTTTCGTGGAAAAACACCCTTAATACCTAATAATTTTACTTGCAATTTGACAACCGCCCAATGGCAAACTATAACTGCTTCCTCAATCATGTAACAAACACTCATAAACTTATGAAGTTGGTAGTAATAGGGTTCCATTGGAAAGTAAAGGATGTGTATGGCAGTTGCCCGATTGAGAGTGAGTTATTATTTATTACCTATTATTACTTTAACTTTTCCAACTAAACTGATCAAAAATGAAAAGATTTTAAGGCCATAGTCTTTCATCTATTTCAAACTATTGGATATAATTAGAATATTTTTTAACCAAATGCCTTGAAAAAATTTGAGACTGTTTACAGTCATACGATACACAGTTTTGCCAGAGGGATTTTTTAAAATAATGTACCGTTTGCTAGCAAAAATTTATTTTGCTTCATTTTGACCACAAACTATGTGAAATTTCAGGGGCAAAAATCTAAAAATCTGTTTGGTGTGTTGCACAAGAAAAATTCAGATACAAACAATGATATATAAGTCTTAAAACTGTGAGAATGAATTTTGGGTATATAGCCTATATTACTTTGCATAAAAATATAATTCTAAACCAGTGCAAAGCTAAAGAGAGGGTGTTTTAACTAATCTTGCTAACATAACTGGCATTGTTTCATTTGGGGGAAAGTGGGCGCAATGCTTGGTACACAGCACAGTGTCTTGGTCAACTTGAACCTTCACAATGCGTAAGTGCCCTTGTGTACACTCATAGACACTCATTAATAAACATCTGGTTAATACTAAGAGGTTTTCTATCCCCTTGGCATCAGCTGAGAAATGAAATGTTATCTTTATTGTATAACTTTCTTTTTATGTAAGGCAATGTATTATCAAGACTACTAGTAGTCATGAAGGTAATAAAAATATCTGTAGGCCTATTTTGAGGCTGCATCGCCTGACAAATTTTATAGCCTTTGTAAAGTTTTCGGAGATGCTTGTAATATTTTACATACAAACTGCAAAAATGTAGGTGACTTCAAGTTTTAATTGTAAAATGCTTTAAAACTGTCGCTTTGGCACTGACCTGTTTTTAATATTTGTTTTTGAGGATGTAACTTCTGTGTGTGTCTGTGGTTTATTTTTCTGTACATCTGTTATATTTTGCAGGTGTTGAACTGTCACAGAATTCAAGATGGATAACCGTGAGAGGAGAGGCGCAGAGAATGATGCATTATTTGACACCATGCTCAAGTCTATCTTAAAGCCTCCATCAGATCTTCAGAAGAACTGGGATGTGAACCTCATTAAGGTGAGATTGTGCTATAAATTAAGTGCATTTTGACTTTGAATTTAATCTAATGTTTGGCACTAGTTTCCCATGACTTTTGACAGTTGTACCAAAAAGACCGTTCAGAAATATAAACAATAGTACTTTGTTGTCCACATTAAAAAGATAACAATTGGCACTGACAAACCGCAAACCAAAAACAGCATATTTGTCAACCTAGCAGATTGTCTCCTAACATAGATGTGTTTAAGAAGTGTATTAGCTGCAATATTGTTAGGTCTACTTCCACTACTGGAATGTTTCATCTAAAACCAATGTCAGAGGAACATGAATTCCTCGAGGAAATTATATGTCAGGTTTAGACCAGCTAAACCACTTAGGTAAAATGTATTCTGAGAACAGGAAGAAATAAATACACCCCCCATGTTAAATTATTTTATTTTTCACTTTTTACTGGAAGGTGAAGAAAAGTGTGAAATTTGTGATTATAGCGTGGATTATATTTATCTGCACTGCAGTACTAGTGTAGCATTTGAACTTACAATGTATAGACTACTTAGGCCACAATCAGTCAAACAATATTTTTTGTATATTTGTAATTTGCTCTACGGATTGTGGCCTAAATACAAGATGTGTTTAAAGTTCAGCGGTGATGTTTGTAATGTAGTGCAAGGTAAGTTGAATTCAGTCTGTAATTGCAAATGTTACGCTTTTCTTCTTCTTTTAAAAAAATCTACAAAATAAAATTATTCAGTATGGCGACTGATTACTTCCCCCCTCCCAATTTTAAAGATCAAATAGCAATGTGGGCTATACGGAAATAAAAAAATTGTAAGGAGTGGCACACATGTAGTTTCAATATATGCTAAGCCATACATATTTCTTAAAGACAACATTAACTTACTATGGTTCTCTTAGCGTACAAAGGCAGTAACTGGTTATAAACAAGTTGTCCGCAATGTTTATTACAAAATCTTGAAGGAAAAAAAATAATACTTCACGCACTTTTTACTGCATCATACTAACAAACCATATTTCATGAAGACTCAGAATTGTAAGGACATTATAACGGGATAACAGGCAAAAGATCAGTTCATGAGACTAAGTCTTGAGGAAAGAGAGAGGATTAGTCTTGCATCTGCTGGCTGTGAGCATCACTCTACGCAGATATCTACGAGTCCGTGTTACATGATAATATGCCTTATGATTCTTCTGACGGTTTCTACATCAGGAATTATGTCGCATACCAACAAGGATACTCCGTTACCAAGGCAAATTCGTGATTGTGCATGATTAATGTACTCTGGGAACATAATAGTCATACAAATTGACATAGCTTATACTGTTGTTGAAACGACGAGTCTTGCAACGTAGGTATCTGAATCAACAGTCTTAACCACCATGAAGAAAACAAGACACAGGAAGTTGATTAAAGTGGACAGTTTTATATGCTGGAAAGGACAGTGTCTGGAGCAGACACGTGTATAGGAGGGCTTGTAGAGTAGTCAGTGCTCCACATAGTGTAGTTTCTGGCTGGCAATCTGATACGGAAATTGGCATGTGTGTGGTGAAACAGTCTTGCATATATCATGATGCTTAACCATGTAATCAGCACCAAAAGTACGTCTTAAATAAACTCACATTGGTCATTATTCCCTTTCCTCATCTTACATGTAAATAAAATGAAAAAAAAAAAAAAAAAAAAGTCAGTAATTGGTGAATAGGCCTGAGAACATTTACTGTACTAGGATGAGGATGGCTAAACTCAAATAATTACACCACATAAGATTTGTTTTAAAATGACTTGACTGTCTACTTAAATTCATCATTAATCTTGTTTCATTGGCCAAAACAATTATTACGTATTCGGATAACGTAGCGTCTCTTGTAACCACTGTTGTTATTCCATTCATTAAATATCTGTTGGAAATTATGAAGACTGTCGTAAGAAGCAAGTCTTACACCCCACCATAAAAACACTAATTCACTACAAGTGTAAAAACAGTAGAATCTAACAGTAATCTGTAACACACAAGAGAATAATGCATTATCAAATTCTGTGTCAGTGTAGCGGTACGTCAATGGGGTAAAATGGATATCTGCTGTCCACCAGTGTTAAGGGGGAGCATCAGATACCAAAGTAAGAATTGTAAGAGAGCACACACTCTATTCTAAAACAACACATTCTTATGTATATGAACATTTTTTAGTAATATTGTTACAGGTTTAGCAAAAATTTTTATGTGGGTATTTCTCTGAACTTTTTGAGATAGAGGTCTTATAATTATAAATAAAAGAGTTTAATAAATTTATTAATTTACTAGCTCACAAAGCAGCAATCAACCATAACTTTTACAACATCGTTAATTATGCACCCAATTTCTACTGTGCCACAGAAACATTAATTAATTTTGACAATTAAGAGCAATGTTTACCATTAATTAATTAAAGACTACAAATCACAATAAAAATTCAGTCATATACCCAATCAACAGTTTTCTAAATGGTGGCAATGTACAACCTTAACAGTCCAAAGTGGTGATGGCTCACCGTGTGCTGCGCAGCACCTCGAGTGCACCACTGTCTTCACTCTTGAGGTCTTTGGTTCAACTCCCGTCGCACACCTCATTTTTATCCCCCGAGCCCTAGCAGCAGTCCTTTTGTTTCGCCCAATACTGCTCCAAAGCTATCTGCCTACAACCTCACAGTAGATTCTGACATCACCAAGATGTTTTCACCAGTCTTTCTCCACAAGTGTAGCACCTTCTTCTAGCACGACCAATAGCTAATTCCCCCCATAGTTCTCAAGAAGCAACATTGGAGTTACACTCTTTACAGTTCCACATTTACTTCTTATTCTGAATTACAATGTAGTTTCTTAAATTAGCAAAATTTATATGTCAGTATATTTTCCATAATTAGACATTATGCTGTAGTATCAAAATTAAACATGTCAATGGGTTATATAAATTTTTAACTTATATTGAACCTGTAAAACTGTAGCTCATTACTAATGTGATAATCCAAGAAGTTGTGTTCAATTTTTAAAACCAACACATGCTTGCTCATTTGCGCACTGTATTTTTATATACTTCAGGGCGTGAAATTTCCAGTCGCCAGGTCGCCATTGGCGACCGAATATTCGAGTGTGGCGACTGGGAAATACAGTCGCTCATAAATTTCTTTTTCCCTGAACATTAGTCGCACCACAATGTTTTGTTTACGTTTCCGCACCAGAGATATTATCTTGATCTACCATGATACTCGAACTTAAAATGGTTGTCACATTAATCAATTACTATGTTGTGAGTAGCAGCGCTGCGTTACAAGCGCTAATATTTTTACGATCGGCTATTTTGTCTGCGTGTTTCACCTTACATAACGTAGCATAATCTGTGACGTTTACACATATTGTTTACATTTTTAGATGCCGAAACCTCGGTTTTCTGACGGTTTCGCATAAAGACGTCTGAAAGTACAAAACATACCATTTTTAATTTTTGTTCTTAAGTGGGTGTTGGCATGGTACTGCGATTTGCGAATGTAATTCATGATCATGGAGAAAAAGCAAACCACAATTCAGTATTTTTTAAAGAAGAAAGTCACTTCAACAAAAGATAAAGATGTACCATCTCAAAAATTGCAACCAAAAGTTAGAGAAAGTAGAGCATCAGCTAGTAGTTGTGATGTTCAACTTTCCTCGACATCCAGCTGTAATAGTGGAAAAAGGAAATGTGAGAGTGAGAGTGATCATGCGTCTACGACTCCATTGAAAAGAAAATTCAACAAAGATTGGTTGAATAAATTTGACTGGCTACTATATGATAATGTGTCGCATCTTGCCTCCTGTAAATTCTGTAAGCAGTTGCCTACTAGCAGTGTAGACAAAAAGTGGGTTGAGGGTTTTTCAGCACCCTTTAAAAAGGAGTCCTTTGTTCTTCATAGTCAAAGTAAAGTTCATGGAGAAAATA
>PNEQ01089510.1:0-19305 GCA_003012365.1 Medauroidea extradentata | reverse complement strand
TTTTCCTTTTGAAAATTACATATGGGGGTAATTTTCTGCCATCTGCTGTTATTGACAACATCGCCGTGCATCGTAATTTTTCATTTCCAGTTGTTTTTACTCTTACACTTCACGCCCCTTTGTCATCAATTGTAGAATTCCTCGGCATGTCGAAAAAAACTGGAGTCTGATCGGCGTTGCCAATCTGTGATAACAGATAGGCGGTTTTCTGCCTCTTTTGAATAAGGAACATGTGGAAGTTTAACACCTTGTCAGTATAGTCAGCAGGCAATTTCTGACAAACTGACGTTCTTCTTCGCATCGACAAATTGTGCCGTCGCATAAATCTTACGACCCAGCCGATCAAAGCTTTAAATTGTCTGTTGTCAATTTTCATTTCCAGCGCAATTTGCCGTGCCTTTGCTTGAACCATGTCATATGAAGTGGCACATCCATTATTATGCATTTCACGCACGTAGCCTAGCACACCCGCATCTATTTCTGGGAATTTACCGTGTTTTGCACCCCGAAACGCTTTTATATTTGAGCTCGTGTTGTGAAGTTGTTCTTGTTGTTTTCTCCAGCCCCGCACTAATTTTTCATTGACTTCGTATTCACGGCCCGCAGCGCGATTTCTGAACTGTTGTGCATATGAAATCACTTTTAGTTAAAACCCGGCAGTGTAAGCGGTACGTTTTCCCATCACGAAGCCTTAGTACCGCACGTCTATTCGGTTAGAGCAACAAGGCAACACTAAGCGTGGCTGCCGGCCGGTACGAGGTTAGCGCACGCTTGGCAACACCGCCTGGCCTCCCCACCCCCATTGTTCACTAGGACTGCAGCTGCCTACACTGCTGAGTCAAGGTCACACCACACGTGCGCTCTGTTCCAGCCGGCCGACTGGCTGGCCCGCCTGACTTTCTTGCATGCATTCAGCCGGCCGCGTGGGTACCGCGACCTATAAGCGGAAAAACATTTTTTTTTTTTTTCGCTACTTGAAAATAAGGGTGCGACCTATATGCGCGTGCGACCTATAAGCGATAAAATACGGTAATTTAAATACACTCTAAAATCCAGTTATTTCCTGCATGTTACTCCCACACAAAGCTCTTGCAATTTCAATATCACGAGGAAGGAATGGAGCACTAAACAGGCCCTTCGGCTCGTTCGAAAACATCGTCAAAAGGGACTCTTCCACGTTTACAACCATACCTTGTCCAGTCCTCAACCCTGGTTACCTCCAACGTCAGCAAACCCCAAAGTCCTAAATCATGGTCGTAATGCACCATGGAAATTAATGCCTCCACGAGCAGAAAATCACATAAGACAGAACCGGGATCAACTCGGCTCCCGCAACCATGGGGCACGTCTTCAACTAACTCTGACGCTCGGCCGATACTACTCTCTCACGCACGGCCCGCCTGCCTCCCCACCCGAGCCCCCCCGCCTTCCTCCCTCTCCCTGCCTCCACGCGCATGCACCGTAGTTCTACCAACATGTGGGTAGGGAGCAAAGAGAGGAGTCGGCACGCCGGGATGGAAACAAGGGATTGACTTAAGCAGGAAGAGAACACACTCCAAAAAGGAAAACTTACAAACCAAACTCTTAATAAAAATCAAAATAAAGTCAATTAAATAAATTATAATAACCGAAGCAATATACATATACAAAAATGAAAGAGAGTGGCTCAAATAAACATCACCTGCTGCTGGATCAAGAAGACTGGCTGTTCCGTGGACTTCACAAACATCAAAATCTTTCCTTTGTGCTAACCTTTTCTTGACTTGCTCCAAAATTTAATTTTCTTTTTGACTTTTTAGTATTTTCTGTTTCAATACTGTTTTTCTTACTTTATTGTTCACTCCTTTACTTGTTTATTCCTCTACTTTCTTCAGTTTCTTTAACTTTTGCCAGAACCTCTTAAGTTGTTAAAACTTCCCCATATCTATCAGGTTTCGGGCGAGGTATATTTCTGTCTCTCTTTACAATACTTTCTGTGGACATCACAAATTGTTGAGTTTTTTTTTTTTTTTTTTAAATTCTGATGTAAATGTGTTGATGATTCCAGTTGCTGTTTTTGGGATTGATTTTGGCTGTGGTGTTTTTGTTGGTGTTTCTTTTCTTTCAAAAGATCTGAGTCTCTTTGGGGAAGTACTGTTTTATGTTAATGACCTTAGGCCTAAATGGTCTGTAGTTCCTGGAATACACGACTGTAAGCCTATCTGGACGTTCCTGGCAAAGAGGAGGACTCTAGACTTATCTAGTCAACAGACGTTCCTGGCAAAGATAAGGACTGTAGGCTTATCTAGTCAACAGATGTTCCTGGCAAAGATAAGGACTGTAGGCTTATCTAGTCAGCAGATATTCCTGGCAAAGATAAGGACTGTGGGCCTCTGTCATCAGCAGATATTTCTAGCAAAGACGAGGACTGTAGGATTCTCTGGTCAGCAGATATTCCCGGCAAAGATGAGGGCTGTAGAATTCTCTGGTCAGCAGACATTCCCGGCAAAGATGATGGCTGTAGGTCATTCTGATCAGCAGATGTTACAGGCAAAGAGAGGGCTGTAGTTGGTCTCTCTGGTCAATACAGATGTGAGCAGTGCTACTTGTAGTTGAATATGATACAATAGCCATATTATTCTTATATTCATGTACTAGTTCTTTTGGATTAAAAGCAGACTCAGGGAATTTTCGTGCATCGATTGGGAAAATTCCTATCGATACAAAACCACAACAGTATTTTCACATTTCATGGCTTCTTTCCACACTTGGCCTAATAATGTTGAAAATTAACATTTCAACAGTCTGCAAATGCCTTTTTTTTTAGAGTTTTTTTTAATCAAAACTTATCAGTTTCTTTTCTCAGAAACATTTCACAGGACTGAAAATACATTTGTCAAGTGGTTGTAGTTTGTCAGGTGACAAGGTAATTTGATCAACTGTATTTTGTTATCTTAAAATTCTGTAGCTAATGTGACTCCCATGGCCGTCAAACAAAAGCAATGCCATTTGATTTGGACAGTCTTTGGTTTCCCTAAGTTTCTTAACATGAGGTATAAAAACAGTACAAAACCATTAAAAAAACTGTGGTTCCTCCGTCCACTTGTGTGAAGAGGCTGAATACACAGTTCCAGGATACGAATCAGGTGCAACCCATCTATCTTGAACACCTGCTCCCTTGAATACAATTAATGGTGGTAAATATCCTCCATCTGCGTATACAGTAGCTATTCTCCATTCACTTGTACCCGAGTTTTAGAATAAAAAAAGTAAATTATAAACAAACATGTTCATTGACTGCCGACTGCCGTGCACTGTGATCTTGCACAAGAAATAGATCTTTGTTATCTGTCGTATACATATAAATTTACCATTCTATCGCCTAATAAGAAAGTTTTATTAACAACCACTATAAAAATAAGCCTAAAATATCACAAATAAATCTAATATTTTCTCAAAAGTATTTTTGGTCATTAACACATCAATATTGTGGCGTATATCCATTTTCCGTTCCAGTTTGTCCATACCAAAATCCAGTGATTCCGTCCTCACATCTTATTTATATTAGGTTATGTGATGTTGGACGTGAATAGTGATAATTTGTTGTATGGTTTTTGAAACGTGGATATATGTCTTCATTGCTAAGCAAACTGTGGTGATGTAAGATACAAATAAGAATATCACATAACATTCTTCATAAAACAAAATGAATATGTGAGATGATATCGACAGATTGTTTGAGTTACCAAATGTGATTTTTACAAAACTAAGTTCAAAATAATTCAAGGGGACTTTACAGTAAGTATAATTAATCATTTTGAGGAAGTTTTTTCGGAATGGAGTATCTAATTTTTGTTACATCAGTACCAAAAAATTGAATACGATCGTTAGCCATGGTTTGATAATTACAATTTAATTTTGATATATACGGTAATTGCAAATGAAGTCAATAATTTTTTTGAAGTTTTTATGTAATTTTTGTTATCGTATGTCAATTACATTTACGGCATTTTCACACAATATTGTTTTAATAAATAGCACATTGTGGTTTTCTATGATATCAACTGTACACAGTTTTGTTGGTTCGCAAAAAGTACATCGGCATGCTGCACAAATTGAGTCAATTAGAAGACAGGGAAGTGCAATGATATGATGTTATTTGTTTACTTCAAGACTCAGGTTAGAGTGAACGGAGAATAATATAGTTGTTGATTTCCTACTAGAACCAACAGTTGCTCTGACTCTAATTCCTTTCATACGTTTAGGGTCGGAAGAAAAACCACTTTCATCACAGTTGAAAAAGCATGCCTGGTCTTCAGAATTAAGTTTCACTGACAAAATTATTTAGGTCGGAACAGAAGTCATAAATAACACTGTGTTTTCTGGCTTCCCTCCTACTTTTATGCAAATGTTCTGGCATTTTAAATGATGTAGTAGGATGATGCTGTAAAATGCAACAGTACATCATTTCCTGGAACACCATTGTGAATGGTGTTTTCATATAGTTTGCTCGGACATATTCAGCAACAATGTTGGTAATTACTTAGTTATTGCACGGGTAACCCATTCTAGCTCTAGCTTTAATGCAGTTAACCATGTCTACTTCATCTTGATGTGATAATGCTGTAGGATGACCAGCACCTAACCTATCAATAGGAATTTTCCTACCTTTTATCCATTGAACTGTAACACTTCTTGGAACTGAGCGTCTGAAAATATGCAGTTCTGATTTTGCACATCCCTTACTGCACTTATTAAATCCTCTTCTAAGTTAGCTGGCCCTGGTCTTTTTTTCACATAAGTTCGTGGCATCTGCTACAAACTTAATAATTTGTTCTAATATTTATTTTTTAAAATAATAAACTAAAAAATAATGTAAGATGAACCAATCACCCTGTTTACATTTACCCCAACATTGTGTCTATACCCCGTCATAAAAACTTAGTGGGGTGAATGTAAATAGAATACTGCTTCACCTTAGCACATTCAACGAGCTGAATAGTTAACATAAAGGGGCGGAAACGCTTCCAAAGTGAAGCCCAATTGAACTGCTGTTTTGACCCCAGAAAATATGGCGAACAGCAGTGTGGCCAACATTGTTGAAAATCCGTCATTATGTTCACATAAAATCTGTTATTTTATATCTCCACTATATTCCCGCTAAACACAGGAAAAAATGCCAATAATTATTGTAATATAGTTTACTGTAATAAAGTTTAAATTAGCATAATCGCTCTCGTCTCTCGACCGGAAATAAGTGTCCACCATTTTATCTAGAGTCAAAATATCACGTTCAATTGGGCTTCACCTCAGAGCCTTGGAGATTGCTGTTTCCACCCCTCTGTGTTTACTATATACCTCGTTGAGCACATTAATAACTTAACCTGACACTTTAAATGATAAATACAGGATATTTTATTTACCTTGATATAGTTTTTGTTCAGAAACAGCTTGTCTTGCTTTCAAAATGAAGATTTCTTCAAAGTCTTACAAATCTGTTAACCAAACATTTTCGCACATCAAAACACAAACACAAAATTGCACCATATAACAGCCGCCTATAATTCCAAAGATATGTGTACTTTTAGTGGGAAGTTACAAAGGTAATTCAATGAAATGGGTTATTAAAATCATGGAGATATCAGATAGCAGACTACATGTAGCCGGTTTTCTGGAAGTGACAGTTATGGAAGCTGAGTAGAAGATAAGGAAGTCATATGTTCGGAAGGGGAGGAAGAGATGTTGTCTAGAATAAGTTGCATGTAAGCACGTTTCCACATCACCTTACCCGTATAAAAATGGGATGTGTCGGTGCTTCCAATGCGTTACTCCTTTATTTATAGACGTGGAGTTCACCAAGAGTTCAATTCATCGTCTATACATACTTGATTTGGTTATATCTGTTATATCACTTCCACTTTCGTCAGCGTCAGCGAACCGTGATCGGAGTTGGTCGCATGACACCCCACCCCCTCGTACATTGAAGGGTTTAATAAACCCCACTTCTCTGACGTACCCTACTGTTTACAACTACCCCAATTTCACAATTACCCCACTTGAGTCGCATGATTTATTCAGGTATACAATAAAAAAATACTATGAAAAATTACATCTTAGGGAGATATTTGCAATGTCTGTGTTGACTAACTAGGTAATGTGTTAACTATCCATTTATTTTCATTAACAGGTTCGTTTATGGTTGTTACTGTAGTACAACCTACAACCCGTCCTGTTCAGCTCTGTGGTGTCTACATATACAGGGAGTTTGAAAAAAATTGTGCCATTTTGCAGGAACAGGTCATACACACCAAAAGAAAGAAACATTGTCTAATAAACCTAGCCCCTAAGTTGCACTCTTGAAGAGGTATGTACACTTTGTGAAAATTACAATAGGAGAGTCCATTGTGGTTACCCTCATAATGAAATATGTGCCATGTGTTGGAAAGAGATAGTACATATCAAAACAAGACACAAATATCTGACAAACATGATCTTTAAAATGATCCCCTTAAGAGGTATGTACACTTTATGAACGTTACAATAGGAGGGTCCATTGTGGTTTCCCTTGTAATGAAATACATACCATATAGACATTGAATAACAATATTAAAGCATTTTCTAATACTAAAGTATTACTTAAATGACAATATTTTCTTGTGTTTGGTTCCAATAGTTTGTCTAGTCCTTGCCCAGGGTTGGCACCATGGCTGTGTTTGTAAACAAATGTATCAATGGCTTAATTTAATATTCTTTAAGTCCAAAAAATAAAGTTTTTCGGGAGACACAAAAACACTCTTGACATTCATTTCAGTATTCTTTTGATCAATATCATCATTATAACAAAATGTTTGTACTATTGATATTAATGATATACCGAAAAGTTAACAATATTAGTTTCATTGATACACTGAATATACCAAGTATGCAGTTGAATTAAATATCACTATCACATTTTATGATATCAAACAGCCCTAATGAACATTATTGCCACAAATTACTAGATATTTAGAAATTTTAATGTTGTGGAAAGTTTCATCGGTCATGTTTTACAAACATCTTACTTAGATAATCTTATGTAATACAAGTATACAAAATGTAGACAGTAAGTAATTCACCATTATTGGGCCTTAGATTTAAGTACACAAGATCAGAATAATTTTTCAAAAATTAGGTGTGTTACATAATTATGTACTTAATATTGCAAACCTTTTCATCTGCGAAATAACACCACACCTTACAAATTACTGGTTTTTCAGAAATTTAAATACCTACTGTGAAAATTAAGACATGTGTTTGACAAAATTTTACATAACACAAACACAGATGTAAAAACTTCTACAAACGATGGTTCTAATTATGTTTTAGATAACCAACAACAGTTTTGTTTTAGATCAGTAAACAATTTTAAATTCTATTGTACATACATAATTAACTAGTCAATATTTAAAAACATGCAGTAACTACATAAGCAGACTACACATTTCTTGGACATGAGTGTGACATTTCTTTTGATGCTAGAATTTTCTAACAGTCAAAACTTGCTCTTATTGCAAGTTGTCGTAGAAGGGATGAGGATCCTTTGGAAGGACTGTTTTGAGATCTTGCAGCTGCTGAAATTTTTTTGGTCCATTGAACAATGGCTTTGTAAGTGCCCTTGCAGAGTGCAAAGAAATTTTCTGTACTGTGTTCCCAAGTGCTTGCCATTCCTGTATGATATTCAGTGTATAAAATATTTCCCCTTCTGGAGTGTATTTCACAGCTCTAATGTTTGCCACAGTATGATTTCCTTCCCTTATTCCTGACCGGATAGATGTCGCATACTTCAGGAGAGAGAAACTGGAGAAATTCTTGAAAATGATGTCAATGTCGTGTACTTTGTACGGGTTGAGCTGTTTCCTAGCAGTTTGGCATGTGTGTGTACCCAGCTGGAGAGGAGACTTCACTACACTTTAAATGTATTTCAATTAAAGCATACAGCTGTCGCACCCCATTTGAGTTTGGCCATGCCCTAGGTACTTTGGCGTGATATCTTTTTTTCCTGTGCCAAGAAGAGAAGAGCATTTGAGAGGTTGACATTTCTGTTTTGGGCAGCACAATTATCACTGTAAAACACTATTGTGTAATTTTCCTTGGTCTCCCTTTCGCAACAAACGAAGCTACTAATCAATGAGGAAAACTCGTTCAATGTGACATCACCTAGGCTTCCACGTTGCAAAGCTGCATGTCCTAACAACCACCTTTGCCAAAAGTCACCTCCTGTCTACGAGCAGTTCTATCATGAACATCTTTCATCTGTTGCCCCTTAGAGACTAAAGCCTGAGCTACATGACAAGGTTGGATGACCTTTGGTTTCAGGGAATTGTAGGAGACCGGTAATTTAGTTCGAAGCCTTCTGTTGAAGAACAGCTGAGCTAGAGACCAGTCCAATCCAGGAAGGGGAGTGTTCCTATATTCTCGAAGCATCTCTCTGTAGTCAGTTCCCTGGCTTTTCCGCAGTAACATCTTACTAATTTTGAGACCAATTTCTGCCAACCCATTGCTGCAAGCGTAGTGTGGGCTACTGGTGCATAGCTCTATTTCATGCTGAGAGTAATATTGACGACATTCATGGGAACTGAATGGATTATTGTCAGCCAACAATATTCGTGGGAACCCATGCGTAGCAAAGACAGTTTGCATGGCATTAATAACTGCTGCAGAAGATTTGTTAGGGAGTTCACATATATCAAGCCATTTAGAATACTTATCCACAAGAACAAGATATGATTTTCCCATGAGTTCAAAGATATCTGCACCTACTTTTTCATATGGAAGGTTTGGTGGGGCATGTGGCTGCAAAGGTTGCCTGAAATTAGCTGGGCGAAATTTTTCACAAATACGGCACTGTTGGATGAAGTTGATAATGTCTAAAGTCATAGAGAGCCAATAAATTAACTGGCGACCTTTAGATTTGGTCTTTGTTTCTCCACAATGGCCTTCATGAAGCAACTGCAAGACATATCCTCGCAAGGCTACAGGAACCACTACTT
Source organism: Medauroidea extradentata (assembly GCA_003012365.1). Lineage (NCBI taxonomy): Eukaryota > Metazoa > Arthropoda > Insecta > Phasmatodea > Phasmatidae > Medauroidea > Medauroidea extradentata. The sequence continues at coordinate 10,297 of PNEQ01089510.1, read as the reverse complement.
TTTCACCAAGAAATATGATGCCCTTTTCCACGCAGAGATCATCCTTAATTTTGTAATAATGCTTACATTCTCTAGGAACTGAACTGAATGTTGGCCAACCTGACTTACAAAATTTAGATACGTGACTCAACAAGGGACCAGCACTAGTTTCTAACCAGAACTGAGTCAGATGCTGTTTGGACATTGGCAGATGTTTACTAACTGTGTGAACTGCCTCCATCATTGTGGGGTTATCTTTCACTTTGTCATGGAGGTAGGCTCTTGACAGATGGTCTGCAAAATACATAAGCTTACCTGGCAGATAGGTTACAACTATGTCATACTTTAGCAACTTGAGCCGTAACCTCTGAAGTCCTACTGAACCTATTTGATGAATTGACTTGGCCATCACATTGACGAGAGGCTTGTGATCAGATTAAACCTGCACTTTCTGTCTATAAACATAATAATGAAATTTTGAAGTTGCAAACGAAACAGCTAACAGTTCTTTTTCTATCTGAGAATAGTTTCTTTCTGTATGATCTTTGAAAGAACTGTGCAACGGGAGTTTATGACTGGATTTATTTGCTTGGACATACTCCATTGCAAAATAAATGACTGTCAAAAGAAAACTAAAAATAAGACAAGAAAACATAAATAAGCAGAGTATGCTTTAGTCATAGAATACATACACAACATGAAATTCCAAAACTGGAATCTGGTCAGATAAAACAAGGAATAAAACAGAAAATAAAAGCAATAACAAAAATATAAAAAAAGAAACCTAAATTGACATGCGACACAACGATGAGACGAAACAATACACAAAGATGTCGGACACAAACAGAAAAAACAACAAACGACACACAGTGTTTTTGTTTCGTCTCATCGTTGTGTCGCATGTCAACTTAGGTTTCTTTTTTTTATATTTTTGTTATTTCTTTTATTTTCTGTTTTGTTACTTGTTTTATCTGACCAGATTCCAGTTTTGGAATTTCGTGTTGTGTATGTATTCTGATGACTAAAGCATACTCTGCTTATTTATGTTTTCTTGTCTTATTTTTAGTTTTGTTTTGGCAGTTATTTATTTCACAATGGAGTATGTCCAAGCAAATAAATCCAGTCAGTTTCTTTCGGCTTCTGTCAGTGACCTGGAAGCAATATGCACAGGTTGAAGCCCCTTAGGACATTCCTGAAAAAGAGTCGCCCCTAAACCACTTTGCGATGCATCACACTGAACAACAAGGGTAGCTGATGGATCAAATGTTGCAAGGATTGGTGAGCTAGAAATCAGTGTCTTAAGTCTACTAAATGTCTCATCATGGCAACGTAACCAGGCCCACTCTACGTCATATTTCAGAAGATCATACAAAGGCTGCAGCCACTGGACATGTTAGGGACATACGAACGGACATAGTTGAACATACCTAGAACTCTCTGCACTTCTTTGCGAAAGGTGGGTTCTGGCAAACTGGTCAGTGCACGAACTCTCTCTGGATCAGGTGACATTCCCTCTGCAGAAAAAATCTGGCCAACGTACTTCACTTGCGGAACTTTGTATTGAACTTTATCAGCATTAAATTTGATACTTAGACTTGGAGCTCGCTCAACCACGTCGTACACACTCATCATGCTCCACTTTTGTTCTTCCTGTGCACAAGATGTCATCAAAAAAATTACCACACTTGGAATGTTACAAAAAAATTCCTCAATGAACTTCTGAAAGGTCTCTGGAGCATTGGTTATGCCATATGGCATATGTAGGTAGCGGTAGCAACCAAATGGTGTGGGGAAACAGCACTTAAGAGAAGCATCTTCATGAAGTTGCACCTGATGAAACCCTTCCTTAAGATCAAAAACGGAGTAGTACTTCTTGCCGGTCAACTTCTCGGACATCTCCTCAATAGTTGGGATTGCATGATAGTCTCTAATAATCACCTTGTTCAACTCGGTTGGATCCAATCAAAGTCTAAGTTTGTCAGTAGACTTCTCCACAAGTACAAGGTTGCTAACCCATGCTTTTGAATCAATTTTCTGCACTTTACATATAATCCCTTTATGCAAAAGTCTGTCTAGCTCTGTTTTTAGTGCCTCTTTAATGGCTCTTAGGTACTCTTCGTGGAGGTTTACACACAGGCTGGCTAGCATCTCTGGTACTTATTTTACATACTTGAGGAAAACACCCAGTACCAGAAAACACCTGAGCATTAGCCTTAAGAAAACAGTCTTTAGCTACTTGAGAAGCAGAATGAACTCTTTTTACTAAGTTAGATTCAACACAGGACTGCAACCCTAACAAAGAGGTGCTATCAGAATCAATGATAACATACTGCGTGTAGCGTTCATGACCCTTGACAGAACACGACAAATCAACAACTCCCTGAGCTGGGAGTACGGTGCCACCCCAGACTACTATTTTGAGGGCTGTTGGCCTAACCTTAAATTGCTTATCTACTATCTGGAATATCTTGAATGGGAGAATATTAACTTCTGACCCAGGATCCAATTTTATGTCAATTGACTTGCCTTCAATAAATACCTGCTCCCTCCACTCATTTGTACATGAAATTTTAGAGTTAGTTGGGCTAACAGAATGAATTGCTACAGTATCACAATACAGCGATTCATTGGAAGAGTGCTCCACCTTTACTTCCCTCACTTGGCAAATTTTACATGAAACAGCAAAATGATTTAAAATTCCACATTTGGCACATTCCTTTCCATAGGCTGGACACTGCCTGGGTTTATGCCTAGTTTGGCAACGGGAACAAGTGTACTCACCATTACTGCTCGCGGTGTTACCACAGGCTATGGGTTTGGCAGACTTCCTACTTTTAGTTGCTACAAAATCGACACTAGCATGATTACCATCTTGAACACAATTCTTGGCTTGTATTTCCTTAGCTTGTTGTTGAGTTTGCTCAACTAGCCTACAGTGTGCTGCTACTTTTGCAAGCGTGGCATTTTCCATCCGCAGTAGCGCCTCTTGAGACGCTCCATCTCTGATGCCTTGGACAATGCGGTCAATCAACATATTCTCTTCTTGCGCGACCGGACGATCATAACCGCACATTTTGAGTAGCTGACGACAAGTCAATCAGAAAATGGTCAAATGTCTCGCCCTCGTATTGCACACGCTGATGAAACAAGAAACGTTCGTAAAGAGGATTGGTCTTTGGTGCCACAAATGTTCGGTAAGCATCCTTTACTTTGCTGTACACTAACTTGTCTTCTGCAGAAATATCAAAGGTTTCAAATAAGGCTTGCCTGCGACCCAAGCATATTTTTAAGAAGTGCTATCTTAACTTTATCAGGGCATTCGTCCTGACCTGTTGCAATTAGGTAATTTTCAAAGTTCCCCTTGAAAATCTCCCAGTCCTTAGGAGCAGTAGGACTACAAGAGTACACAGTCTGGGAGCTTGACAATATTTAGACCGGCCATTGCAAGTAAATTCTCAGCAAACTGCATTAAAAGTCGGCAAAATTTCCACAAAAAACAACCTTGTTACCACAAGTAAACTTTATAAATGTATACAGTAGTGTGGCCAACCATGCTTGCATATTAACTCACTGCTGACGAACTAAAACACTTGAAGAAACATCACAAATAGGTTGCACATATTATCCACTAGACTGCGCCATGTTTTACTTCCCTTTAGTTCATGTGGATGGATTAATTAAACAACACCATGTGCTGATTGATAACTTTACTAGACACACTCCTACATAATGCACATCACAGACCCAAGATGGCTGCTGAACTGCATAGACAAAAAAAAACACTGCATGCTTGTCAAGTCTATGCAAGGTTGTCAGTTCTCACACACGGATATCTACAACACACACTGACCTTTTTTGGGCCTAAAGAGACTCTGATTTTGGTCACTAAATACTTCGCAAAATGTTTTTATTACTTTAATGGCTCTGTGGAATTGTCAGTACAATGTTTGGAGTATAACTGATAAAGTGACGCCTTTGTTTGCCACAATGGCTCCAGATACAATTTGTTTGTACAGGGCCCCGTTTCTGATCTGCGTATTGTGGTGTGTTGCTGTGGAAGTCTGTTTAGCATTTTTAACATGTTTGCTAGGAATTTTCTTCAGTATCAGCTGATAATTTCATCCAACTCAATACTGACCATTCCCCATTGGACAGAGCATTAAAAGACATCTTCTTGCAAGGCCTAATGAGGCTTCCAGTCTGTTTTTTCAAACGGAATATCAAAGATTAATCTCTCCTCGAAATTTCATTTGTTTACTTTTCTTATTTCTTGCAAGTACTTGGTGCACCATATCCAAGAGATTTCTACTGCCCCACCATCAAAATGTCAGAAATCAGCGAAAATGATTTGTTATAATTAAAGGCTATTTCTTAATAGTTATAGTTAGGTCAATGTAATCTCTGCATATGACAATGATTTATGTTAGACTAACATTATGTTCAATTAAATGATTCCGTACAGTGCCTATAATTATATTGACTGTTTTTACTTTTGGCCCCGAGTGTTTTTGGTAGTTATAAAATTGAAGCAAGTGGCCCGAAGGTACATTTAATTGAGAAGTCCTGGTCTAGTTCTTTATCACTTTCCTTGTTTTTATGTTTGTTGCATTCAACCTGTAGTCTGCCTTACTTATAATATCATCCACCACTACTTCCATATTAGTATCATTTGTGCAGATACCGTCCTTTGTCAGTCTTGATCATGTATTACCCAATGAAAATGTGTTGTCTTCATTATTGTTCTTCACATCACACTCAATATTTTCATTTTATGCTACAACCGTTCTCTTTATTTCCCAGTCTTCTTCCTCTCTACTTTTCTCCATCCCAACATTCTTGGCTAGTGCTACTATCAAGGCAGCTCTCTGTTGGGATGCCTGTTAAGTGTTTGAAAATCACAATGTGGACTAGAATGTACTTGTAGAATATCAAGTCGTAGTATGACTGTGGACATGTCCAGTGACGGATCCAGCTCTTGGTTAAGGGGGGGGGGGGCTTATGCCTTATAAAGAAGAGTCACCTACCCCAAACCATGAGCGGGGGGTCGGGGGGTCCTCCCCCGGAAAAATTTGGGTTTTAAGGTGCAAAATGGTGCTTTTCAAAGGATTTCTGAACCAAAAAAGGTAAATCTGTCACTTCAAGAAATCATAATATTTTTATGGACAAATTAAAAAAAATAAATCCTTAGTACTGACATAAAATAAAATGCGTACATAGCTAGCCTCTGCTTAAACACTTGAAACAAATAGTATAAAAGAATGCGACATAATTCGCAGCAATTACCATAAACACATGCCTAAGTACAGTCACAGATGACACCTTCCTGAACAAAATATTTACACACAGCCACAAAATAAATACAGTTATGTTAACTTAAAAAAATTAATAACTCATTCCATCACCTACTCAGTTTTCCAGCCAGTTGTAAGACAGTTCAAGGTGACGAGGTTTTGTTTTACAAAAATCATCTATAACTTTATCTATGCTGATGTCTTTGTCTTTGTGGATGTTGGCGAGAGCTAAACCGTTTAGCAGATCTTCTCCCATGGTGTTTCTTAAATAAGTTTTCAATCTTCAAAGAACTGAAAAACTTCTTTCGGCTGTTGCTGTTGTTACAGGCAAGGTGGAAAATATTTGCAGTAGCACTTTAACATTATGATAAAAATAATTTCCACATTCTTTCAGGGCTTCTGCAGAATTTTGTGGAACTTTCGCCTCATTCTCCCATTTTCTTCGACATAAACGCAGATATGCTTTTAGTTCCGTCTCGGATCCAGGCAGGTCACACATACAGGGTTCTGCAGCTCCTAATATTTCTTCGTCACTGTACTTTGCTAAATTCGAAGGTATCAGGCCTTCAATTTGTTCTACTTCAGTAAGGCCACGGCCGAACCTGTTTCCAAGTTCGGAAATGATGTGGTCTAAAAAAGGAAAAAATATTGCTTTTCTGAAGTAATCTTTGGGATCCGTGGCTGCTGGGATATTATTTCTCTGTGTTTACTTACTATAAAATCGAGGAAGCTTAATTTCTGATCCCAGTTTATTTGCAATACGCTGAGACTCATAAAAAATTTTGTTGAACTCGTTCTCTGTATCAGATCGAATTTGACAAAAAGTATCAAGTACATCTTTTACGTGGGCAGAAGCAGTTGACAAATCTTGTTTTTGATTTTGGAGACACTGACTGAGCTTCAATGTGTACGTAAAGCAAAATGCAATTGTTACTAATGCCACTATAAAATCACTGCGCCGTGTGGAAGCACTGTACATTGAAGCCTTGCTGGAGCTGTCACCTTCGTTACTACTTTCTTCTAGAATTGCAAGTACTGTTGCTACAGGTTCAAACAATTCTTTAAAGGTAATGATGCTTTCATGTCGCTCAACCCAACGAGTGGCGCAAAGTGCTTTTTACTTTGTTTTCCTCGTAGTGGATATGTTAGATTCTGTAATAACTTTATCCAGGGCGTTCATACGTTTTGAAGATACAGAGAAGTATGCAGAAACTGAGCCTACTATTCCTAACATATGTTTTATAGTTGGGATTTCACTACTTTGAGATATGCACAAATTTAGGGAATGACTGAAGCAATGTGTATAGTGAGCTAATGGTTGTTCAGCTTGAATAAGAGCTTGTACACCTTTAAATTTTCCTGCCATGTTTGAACCTCTATCATAACCTTGTCCACGAAGATTATCAAAACTGAGACCTAGGTGACTTAGTTCAGTCTGGATAGAAGTTTTGATAGCTAGGCCTGTTGTGCATTGCAACTCCAAAAATCCTAAAAACTCTTCTCTTATAATGCAGTTTGCTATGTCAACAAATCTCACGCACAGTGTCATCTGCTCTTTCGTACTAACATCAGTTGTCTCATCACAAAGGATTGAAAAATACTTCGGGCGCGTCACATTTCCAACTGAATCGATAACTTCATTCTGGATTGTTTTGCTAATCATCGTGCAGTTTTTACCAGAAGTATCTAAGTGGGATTTTAGGTCGACATCTCCTGAATCTATACGAAATCCCAACAAACTTCGGAAAATCCCTTGCTTGCCTGACAAAATGTCTTGGTGTTAATTGGCATTGTTTATTTGTCCATCATCACAATGTCCTCTCAAAGCCAACTCATTTTTTGCGCAAAATATCACTGTTTTAACTATTGGCCGCAGTCGTTTTCTGTTTGCTTCAACAACCGAACCCTTTTGGGTATCGAGCAGTAATTCCACATTTCTTTTTTCTCCACATTCCATGATTTGGACAAATTCACTGGCCTTCTCTATGGAAAACTGGTGGTAATTCGTATTTTGGTGGTACGACAGCTTTTCAAGTGCCTTCTTAAACTTCGAGAGTGGCCAAGTTACAAGCATTTTCAAATCCTGAGAAATGAAATAATGCAGGTGATAAGTTTTGTATTTAACCACAACCAAAGGGGCATTGTTAAGGAAGTGATACAGTTTAATATGCAACATTATTTTACCATTGTACATTTTAGGCTACGCTGTACTATTTAGCTTTTTATATATAGTAATTGCTTGGTTAGTAGGGTGCTATTTATATTGTACTTGTACACAAGACAAATATACTACACATTTTTCAAAAATTCATAAATCTAGTAAGGACATATTTCAAGGTTGGTAATTTTTCTTCCATTGTCACGATTAAGCTGAATATTGTACGTTTAATTATTACATATTTATTTAATATAAAAACAATAAAACATTGCTTTGCTATTGTGTTAATTGAAGGGATGAGGAAATTGTATCATACCTCATAGTTATGTTTCTGAATTTTCTTAAGTTAATTATAGAGCAGAACTATAATTTTTCCTATTCTTAGAGTTGTTATTAATTGGCTTAGTACATTATACTGTATAATGTACTAAACCAATTAATAACAACTCTAAGAAATTTATACGTACGTTAAAACTAAAATTGTATTTGTCTGCTCAAAGTTATGTGAGTATTTTTTTGCCATTCTTAGATGCCACGTTTAGGGAAGAGTCAGTTTTATTTATATTATGTGTAAATAATGTAATCGTTCTGATTTTGTAATAGTAATTAGGGATTTAGAATTTAGCTCAAAATTACTGTTTCTGTTTGTGTCATACTCGATGAATGACACACTTGGTATTGAATTCTCAATTTTTTTGGCTTGTTTTTATTTTGCAAAAGAAAATTTCAGAAATATTTATTAAGAATGTAGTAATTTTTGTTCATGCTTAAGAACCGAATAAAAATGTCTGCATTTCATAACAATCATAGTGAAATAATTGATTCCTTAATTTGCTACAGCTGTTCACAATAAATCATTGCAAGGCTTTACAAAATGTGTCACTAAAATTTATTTTTTCCTTAAAACAAATTTTCTATTGAAATCAAATTTTAATTTATTACTGTCTTGAGGTGTGTCACTGACAAAATACTGTGCACGTATCTGTGTCATCCTTAGCGCGCAGTTCCTTCCAACCTTCAAAAACACTAAATTTGTCTGACCAATTTCTTTTCTCCTCTTGAGGCTCTTCCCTAAATGTAGCTTCTTTGATTGGCAAAAAATATTCACATAACTTTGAGCAGATAAATACAATTTTACTTTTAACGTATATATAAAGTATTAAACACATTAATAACAATTCTAAGAATATGAAAAATTATATAACCCCAAGGAAAAAAAAAATATATATGTATACATATACATATATATACATATATATACACACACATATATATATATATATATATATATATATATATATATATATATATATATATATATATATATATTGTAGCGGCTCACCTCTGAGCCCCCTGCTACTCAGCGGGCATGGTTCTCCTTCTCTCGGGTCATGTTGTTGGTTCGTGCTGAAGTTCCAAGAGATGAAGGATACGACGCTTTAATGAAATAATAACCACGTGGTTCCGCTTTAGATCACCTTAATTTACTTTCGCGTAAAAGACAACGTACATTTCTTTTTACAAAAAAAAACGTATAGCTTACACGTGTTCTTGATGCATTATCACAACGTTATAATAACGCCAAACGGGTCGATTGCAGTCCAGTGATTCAGATATTAATGGATTAAAGAAAAGTTGCCATGCTGGCTTCACCTATCGCAGAATGTTCTCATCCTTTATGCCGCCGCGGTTTTTCAATTGAAGAAAAAAAAAGGAACTATATGATTACTGGCTACATGGGCCGATAATGGTTTACCGCCTCGTGCCCGCGTCAAGATATATGTGAAATTACGACGAGTAAAATTTACTACTTCCACTAGCCACTTCTCCCAGGCCCTCGGCCATGCTGCGCGCCAATCTCCTGCTCTCCCTCGCCATCCTCTACGGTGGTCGGAACAAGACTGGGGCGAGCCAACTGCATTGGCGACGCTCCTCACCAACGCAGTGGTACCAAAACGAAACATAGGAGATGAGAACATTCCTTTCTTAATTAACATCCACGCCCGCGAACAATAACAAAAGAAACGTTAAAATTCGTGCTTAATAATTATAAAACATAGTTTGGAGAATACTTTCTTTAAACAAAATTATGCAAAATTACGAATGCGCCAAATCTAGTAGGGAAATAAAACATGGCGGTGCTGTGTGCCTACGTCACAGCCTTCCCCGAAATCTGAGAAGACCACGGCTTGGCTCGCTTGCCATGAGGCGCCAGCCAGGCTATCTCCTATCACCTTCCTCAGCTATACAATATAAAAATGGCTTTAAACTGCTGTAGAACGCCGTGGGGTAAAATTAGCGAAAAAGTTCATTTAAATAAAATTCTGAAAATACAGTACCGGTTACATTGATACCCCACAACTTAAAATAGGAAACAAACAATTATTTATAATTGCTACACTTTAGGTTGGACGTGGATGTTTTTTATATTGGCAATTGACTTAAAATAAAGATTTACTTGATTTTACATACACATAACTGAGATGTGACTGCGACCCGATGGCAATAATTCCCTTTTACAAATTAATACAAACATATGAGGATGAATAGTAAGTTACAGATTCCTTGTTAATAACATTAGTTGACAGTTCTTAAATTCAAATATTGATGAATGGCTCCTGGGTTTGGCTCGATGCATAACAAAATATATTTCGCTGCACAACACTGGTTCTACCGGGCAACCGACGTGGTAGAAAATTATTACATACTTACATTTATCACTTATACATATTTCAGCAGGCAGCTTCATTGCCACTACCACATCGGAGGCTTAAACAACGCCGAACATACCAGCCGGGTTTGCTACGCTCCTTACTAAGACAAATTATAACTTTACAGGATAAGAAAAATATCACTGTGAAGCACCAGG